>JAVIWB010006004.1:0-115665 GCA_031893035.1 Dermolepida albohirtum
GAATGTATTTATTTTTAAATCCTAGAAGATTGAGTTCTTATTTTTGATTAATGTTTTTAGAATTTGTTTGATTTTTTAGAATATTTATTTTCGTTTCACAAGGGTTTGCTTTGAAACTTCGTTTTCCCTTAAAAATCGAATGGGGCGCGATATAGGGCTCAGTTCACGTCTGGCAGCCCTGTTTGTACTGGAAGCCCTATATATATATATATATATAAATATATATAAACTGTTTTTATATGTAGTAGGTATATAGAGTTTATTAATCAATTGTAAACAATTTTGAATATTTATTATTCTATCTGCCTCACCATGTCAAATACTCACGAGCCGCCACTGATGTTTACGTACCTTTTTTTCTAAAATAATACTTCTTTGGCTATCGAAGATGTGTACGTATTGATCAGTTTTCCAAAACTGGTCATATATCCTGGTACACTTATATTATTTAGACGTTTACTTTTCACGTGTATTTGTAAATCAAGCTTGTACTCACACATCATGCAAGTATAATCATGTTGTTTAACCCTCCGTTACTATCGTCTGGGTGGATTCCACCCAAAAGGCTGAACTTTTAAGTAAACTATATAATTTTCTATGAAAATCGTCCCTTTATTATAATGTTATCCACCTTTGAATGGTTTTTTATGTTTAGAAGTACATTCTACTACATTAATCCGAGATTATATTTATATAAAATTTATTTTAAAAAGAGCTTGGGTGGTTTACACCCGCGATAGTAATAGCGTTTCATTTTTTTGGGTGTTTTATACCCATTGATAGTAACCTTGTACACAGTTTTAGCGATTACTTTGCAACTTATTCGACGATTTTTGGGTTTAGAAAGAAAAGTACGATTTTATCGTACATTCCAAAAAAAATAAGTGTGTTTTATTGCTCTCTACCATGCATAGAGATGGTAAGCTGCTACATGTTCCAAAGTGTTTGCCCGAAATAATTGAGTTTTATAACAAAACCAAAGGAGGAGTCGATACGACTGAGCAGTTATGTTCTACATATAACGTAGCCAGAAATTGTAATCGCTGGCCTCTGGTAATATTCTACTCTTTGCTGAATGTGGCTACCATAAATGCACGTATTGTTTTGTTGTGCATTCAAAATCCACCACTAAAATACAAAAAGCGTTCACCTTTCATCAAGGATTTGGCGTTTAGGCTTATTACGCCACATATGGAAAAACGTAGTACAATTAAGACATTGCCAACTAATATCAAAATAAGCTGCCAAAAATTTACCAAACAACTTTCTGGAAAGCAGAACGAACCCGAAGACATATCACCACCAGCCAAAAAACTTAAACAGAGTCGTTGTCAGGTATGCGGTAATAAAAAGGACCGTAAAACAAAAACAACATGCTGCAAGTGCGACATTTTTATTTGTAAAAGTCACAGTTACCCACTGTGTACTAATTGTTTATCAATCAACACATTCAGAATTGACAAACAACTGCGAAAACCATGATGATATGTTTGATGGATTTGATGAGTGACTACAATTTTGTTGGTACTTAGTTCAATTTTTACGCAAAATTTTACTTTGTTTACAAAAATATTATTAAATAACTTTATTTTCTTTATCTTTTTAGCTTTCGAATTCAGTAATCCGCAGAGGATTTGCTTAAAATTTTTTTTAATTATCACTAGAATTACATAATCCATTTAATATAATTTTTTTGTTTCCTTTTTTTAACGAAATGTTAATAAACAACATATAAGTTGAAATAAAATAATAGATTTATGACTAAAACTAAATTTGTTCGGTATTTTAGTGCAATTTAGAATTTGGCAGTTAAGAAACGCAGACACTTTAAACGCATGGGTGGGTTACACCCAATTATAGTAACGCAGTAAGTGAAATATACTATAGTGATGGAGGGTTAAGACGTGTCTTTTTTACATGTTCTTTTAATCAACATTTATTGTTTATTTTGTATTCACATTCCGCGTAATTAAAATTATATTCTTTCAGATGTTTTGTTATTACGTGTCTTCAGAGACGGATTTACAAATTTGCCGCTTATAGGCTGAATCAAATTCCTGTCTATGTTGTATTTCGGACAAAATAAAAAGTTGATAATAAAATAAGAAATACGAAAGTTATGCAAACGTTTATTAAGATCACATAAAATGCAATAAAAACTTTATTCCAACAGAATGTGTAAGTGTTTTAATTCGCTTCAAGCATGAAGATGAACAGTCCGAATAACAATTGCTTACAGCCATTGATTTGTAAATTCTTAATACTATATCAATATTGGGAAAGACATCAAGAAGACTCCGATCTCTAATGTCTCTAATCCAGTTGCACATGTTGTTGTCGTTAACTTGTTGTGCCAAACACTCTGGGGTGCAAAATCTCTTCAACTAGATCGCCTGAAATATCCTGGGAATAAACTTACATAATTTTAACGTTTCACTCCTTATTTCTCCAATTATGGAGAAATATTTAACTGCCTTTACGTTGGCAGATATAACGTCTCTGCATTTCTGAGACATCATATGTACCACTTCTTCGTATGTCGTAGACGAAAGATAATTTGTTTTACCGCTACCCGGTCTCCCATAATCCTTTAGATGTTCCTTCAAGAATGGATCAAATTTGGCCAAAAGTTCCACTGTCATTAAAAAGTTTCCAATAATCCAAGAACTTCATCAGAACCTCTCAACGGGAGACCACGACTCGTTGACTTTCTTACGATGACGATAACTCATTGTACAACTTGTGTTCAATAATGTTTTTCTTGAGCAATGTCTGCATTTAGTATATTACTTAAACTCTTATTGGAAATTCTTATCCTGAGAGCTACCATAGAATTTTTGTAATTTACAGATCTTTCGTGTTGTTCTACGATATATTTCAGACTTTTCCAATCATTAAATCCTTTATCTTTGGAAAAGTGCGTACTTGCATTGAATAATAAACGGCAAGGACTACAGTAAATACTACCATTTGTTTCAGAATAGATAATCCACTGTCGGTTTGAAACTTCGCCATTCTAAAGTTCTCTTTTAAAGATTGTTGAACTCAAAAGACGTGTTTGATCTTTGTAGACTCGTCTTGAATTCTGAAAATCAGAATCTGCATTTTGAGAGTAGCCATTTTGTGCAATAAAATATTGGGTTGGCAACTAAGTACTTTCGGTTTTGTAGTATAAAATAAAACTTTTTTTTAAACAAAGAATAGTTTTTAATCAAAAATATATTTTCCATTTTGCTCAATGACCTTTTGCCATCTTTCTTTCAGCTGCATGATTCCGTGCTCATAAAATTTCTGGTCCTTATCAGCAAAAAACTGAACCAGGTGCGAGTGAAGGTCATCGTCATTTGTGAAAGTTTTACCATTCAAAGAATTCTGAAAACTTCGAAATAAATGGTAATCAGATGGTGCTAGATCAGGGCTGTATGAGGGATGTGGCATCACTTCCCAACCAAGCTCCAATAGTTTCCCACGAGTTGCCAAAGATGTGTGAGGTCTTGCATTATCTTGGTGGAAAACTACACCTTTCCGATTTGACAATTCTGGCCGTTTTTCTTTGATTGCTTCATCCAGTTTTATTAATTGTTGACAGTAAACATCAGAAATGATCGTTTGGTTCCTTGGAAGCAGCTCAAAAAACACAACACCTTTGTAATCCCACCAAACTGACAGCATGATCTTTTTTGGATGCAATTCAGCTTTCGATGTGGTTTGAGCTGGTTTATCGTGTTTGCTCCATGATCGTTTTCGAACTATGTTACTGTACAGGACCCATTTTTCATCACCAGTGATGATTCTTTTTAAGAAAGGGTCGGTTTCATTTCGTCTAAGGTGCATATCGCAAAAGTTGATTCTTTGTGTTAAATGAATTTCTTTCAATTCGTGAGGTACCCAAATATCAAGCTTCTTAACTAGCCCAAGACATTTTAAATGTTTTTCAATTGTTGTGTGCGATACATGTAGCCTCTCAGCAACCTCTCGAACAGTTATATGACGATCCTCTTCAATTATGACTTTGATTTGGTCATCATCAACTTCAGTAGGCCGACCAGAACGTTGCTCATCTTTGAGGGAAAAATCTCCAGAACGGAATTTTTTATACCAATTCTGACACGTGCGCTCTGTTAAGCAATTAGCACCATAAACTTCACATGTCTTTTTGTGAGCCGCAGCAGCTTTCTTTCCTTTACGGAAATAAAATAGTAAAATATGTCGAAAATGTTCGTTTCTGCATTCCATTTAAAATTAACCCACAACTAAATCACGCACTAGTTGCTTCTAAAGTTACGTCAATGTGACTAGTATCACGCGACAAACGGTAAAGTACAGCACTAACATACGTTATACAAAAAATAAAGCAACGCTCTCTATCAGTAAAAATCGAAAGTACTTAGTTGCCAACCCAATATATGAGTTCATCATTAACGATCCACATTGCAGCGTCTTTGTCAAATTTAATAGATTGAAACGACAATATTGGTTGATTTTTCTTCTCCTCTCGTTCATTGTGGTTTCGGTTTTCTGTAGCTTCTTCATCTTAACAGAACGTCGAAAGAATACTCGTCTCCTTTGATGTGCTGGGTACATTATCCTCGAATTCTTCAATCGATGGTTGCGGAACACTTGACGAAGAAGGAATCAATTTTCTTAGTCCACTCCAAGATTTTCATTTGTTTCCTTTGTTTCTCCTCTGGATGTTTCTTATATTCTCATCCGCTTAAACCCTTTCTACGGTCTGCCATTCGTACGTACGTTTCTTTCGAATCAACATTCTATTCGTTAACATTTAAAATGAAAAATAAGCAAAATAGATGTACTTACCTGCCGCATCGATCTTAAATAATTAAATAAATAGGTAATTGGCCTGTTCGTGTAGTAGCCACTATTTATATTATGGATGACTGTCACTGAACTTTCGAATTGTACGCGTTAACTCGAAGATAACCGGTGGCGCAAAAATAACCTTCCGATGTTTTTTGGCTGTAATTTAAAAAAAAATGAAAAACTTTGATTCTTCTTGTGGATTATTTTTATTTGGTCTTTTAATTTTTTTACATCAAGTCGAGAATATGATGTCATGTAAATGGCCGCCGCCGCAGTTGATTGTCATTTGAGCCCTTTTTATGGCATTTTCCATCACTTTGGCCAAAACTTCCGGCGATAGGTCCTCACATTCTTGACGGATATTGTCTTTAAGAGCTGCAAGAGTCTGAGGCTTGTTGATATAAACCCGCGACTTCAAAAATCCCCACAAAAAGAAGTCTGCAGCGGTCAAATCAGGCGATCTTGCTGGCCAGTGCAAATCGCCAAAACGGGAGATTAGGCGCCCGGGAAATGCATCCTTCAGCATATCGGTTGTGGCACGTGCAGTGTGTGCCGTTGCACCGTCCTGTTGGAACCACATGTTTTCCAATCCCAATTCATCAACTTGCGGCAAAAAGAACTCGTTGATCATTGCTCTGTAGCGCTCACCATTTACAGTAACCGTTTGGCCCGCGACGTCTTCGAAGAAAAAAGGTCCGATGACTCCTCCAGCGAAAACAGCACACCATACAGTGACTTTGAGCGGGTGTAATGGCTCTTCGTGGGTTACACGCGGATTTTCAGTACCCCGGAAGCGTAAATTTTGCTTATTTACGTACCCGCTAAGATGGAAATGGGCCTCATCACTCATGATTATTTTTGATGAAAAATCATCTTCCTCTTGGTGGTGATTAAGGATGGCTTGAGCGTATGTTAGACGCGATTGGCGGTCAGCAGCTAACAGCTGATGAACCGTCTGGACTTTGCACGGAAACATCTTCAAATCTTGTACCAAAATTCGCTGTAAAGACTGTCGACTGATACCCATTTGCGTGGCACGTCGTCTGGTCGATGTCGACGGCGCTTCCATGACATCCTCGGCTACGGCAGCAATATTCTCTGCAGAACGGCTACTCCGGGGTCTGCCACGCCTGGCAGCATCTCGTGTTGTGCCAGTCTCTTCGAGGCGAGCGGCTAAACGTCGCAGTGTTTCACCAGTAGGCGTTGGACGGCCAGGAAATCTGCGACGAAATTCACGTTGTGCCAAAGTCACCGACCGATTATTGGTCAAATAAATAGTCACCAATATTCCGCGTTCTGGAGCAGTGTAGCGTAACATTGTTTATTAACGTGTATTTCGCATGTGTTTACTACACAAATGTCAAAACAGAACTGACATTAGAGGCCAATCGCAAAATTTCTAGCATTTTCTGATAGGAGGATTACTTTTGCGCCACCCGTTATTTACTTTTTTAAACTATGAACGATACTATAGAACGAGTCTCTTGACGCTGCTTTTCGCTAGCGTGTGGGATGAATCCTCAAACAAGGTTAAGGAGATAACAATATTAGATCGACGTGATGTGGGAGTGGGAGGAAGACGACCGGCCACTGCGCTATATCGTCGGTATGCCCATCACCGACAATCGAGTAGAGATGAGAAATTAGTACTCCGTTTTTAGTAGCCGCCGTAGGCTATCGCCTTCCTAGTTTATTTGTAAATTCGTCACTGCGTGTCTTTCTAAGATTTAGAGTTTGTTTTGTAGTCACACTCTGTTACAGTTTAATTCATTTCTTCTAAATTATTTGTTTCATTTACGAAAACTCTGTATAACGTCTGTATTATCGTTAAAATCATATATGTTCAAATGCGTATTAGTATTTCATTTCTATTCATTTTCATATAGTGTAACTTTCGTATATTCGGTGTTTGTTCAATTATGTTAAGGGTCATTGTTGCATATTGTGAAGCACAGTTTTTTCAATAGTTTGTTGCCGTTCATAAGCTTGAACATGATGTCATTCTTTTGTTGACTCAGCTGCCTTAATAGTTCCCCCTTTCCCTTCGCATCTCTCCGCACCCCGATGAGAGAGTCAGAGACGAACCAGACGTTGGGGAAGACAGTCACTAAAAACGTTGTTAAGATAGTGCTCCTTCGTTGAAGGGATTTATAAAAATATAAGCACGTGCAGAACATCGGGTTTAGAGTAAAAAAAAACTCCTAAATTAACTTGATTAAGCGACGTCTATCATCCCAAGCGGGTTCAAGTTATAAAACCCTGAACAACATCTACAGGTATGTCTCTGGCTTCCTTAACGTACTCGTATTATTGTATTGTGATCTATAGGGTTTTATTTTTATTTGCTGTGTGGGATTTGCCGTTTGGGCTTGGTTCGCTCCTGGGAGTTCGCCCTCCTTTCCTTCAGTTTTGGGGCCCAGCAACGACGCATCCGCAGGCCGTGAACAGGTCAGAGTAAACCATTTTGTAAATGATACGTAAAAATTTGTGTCATTAATAGAAATAACTTGTATAATAGTTGTAAGTACACGGAAATAAAGCTTCAGATCCATCAAGTTATTGAATACGATAAATTAACGATAACATATTCTTTGTATTTTTTTGTCTGTTTTGTTGTTTTGTCTCTTTCAAGAAACTTATGTTAAGTGTAAATTTATTCACACCTGTTTATGTCATGCTAACTTGTAATATTTATAATAAATGCTACATCATTACTTCCAGTCTGGTGATTCTTTTTTTATCAACCAATTAAGAACCTGCAGTGCGGAAGCACTGTAACAACTCCTTGCAATTATAATCGTATTCTCGAAGATGTTTCCTGTTACGTGTGTTCCTAATTTAGTCATGTATTTATATTTCGTGCAATTATAATTTTATCGTTTAAGGTGTTTTACTCTAACATGGCCTTCTAAGTGAGATTTTCTTTAGTCTGATCTTCATACTCTACTTTAAAATGTTTCCTTTTTACGTGGTTTTCTAAGATATATTTTTCGCTTGTTTTATATTCACATTCCGCGCAACTGTAATCGTATTCTTTACGATGTTTCGTTTTAACGTGTCTTTCTAACGTACGTTTATCGTTTGTTTTGTGTTCACACTCCGTGCAATAATAATCGTATTCTTTAAGATGCTTCGATTTGACGTGTATTTCAAAGGAAGGTTTATTATTTGTTTTGTATTCACACTCCGTGCAACTATAGTCGTATTCCTTAAGATGTTTCGATTTAACGTGTCTTTTTAAGAGAAATTTCCGGTTTGTTTTATATTCACATTCCGCGCAATCATAATCGTATTCTCGAAGATGTCTCGTTTTTACGTGTTCTTCCAATTTAGATTTGTTGTTTGTTCTGTATTCACATTCCGTGCAAATATAGTTATATTCTTCGCGGTGTTTCGTTTTTATGTGTGCTTCCAAATTAAGTTTTTGGTATGTCTTGTACTCACACTCCGTGCAATAATAATTGTATTCTTTAAGATGTTTCGATTTAACGTGTCTTTCTAAGAGAAATTTCCGGTTTGTTTTATATTCACATTCCGCGCAATTATAATCGTATTCTCGAAGATGTCTCGTTTTTACGTGTTGTTCCAATTTAGATTTATTGTTCGTTCTGTATTCACATTCCGTGCAAATATAGTTATATTCTTCGCGGTGTTTCGTTTTTATGTGTGCTTCTAAATAAAGTTTTTGGTATGTCTTGTACTCACACTCCGTGCAATAATAATCATATTCTTTAAGATGCTTCGATTTAACGTGTATTTCAAAGTAAGGTTTATTGTTTGTCTTGTACTCACACTCCGTGCAATTATAATCGTATTCCCTAAGATGTTTCGATTTAACGTGTGTTTCTAAAAGATATTTCCGGTTTGTTTTATATTCACATTCCGCGCAATTATAATCGTATTCTTTCAGATGTTTAGTTTTCACGTGCACTTCTAATGTAGATTTATTGTTTGTTTTGTATTCACATTCCGTGCAATTATAACCGTGTTCGTCAAGATGTTTCGTTTTTACGTGTCTCCTTAGAGAATTTGTATCGCTTGTTATGTATTCGCACTCCGTGCAATTATAATCGCACTCTTTAAGGTGTTTCACTTTTACGTGTGTTTCAAAGTGAGATTTTTCGTTTGTCTTGAATCCACACTCTGTGCAATTGTAATCGTATTCTTTAAGATGTTTCGTTTTTACGTGTGCTTCTAAGTAAGGTTTTCGGTTCGTCTTGTACCCACACTCTGTACAATTATAATCGTATTCTACGAGATGCTTCTCTCTAAAGTGTATTTCTAAGTCAGCTTTTTGGTTCGTCTTGTATTCACACTCCGTGCAATTGTAATCGTATACTTTAAGATGATTCGTTTTTACGTGTCTTTCTAAAGTAAGTTTATGGTTTGTCTTGTACTCACACTCCGTGCAATTATAATCGTATTCTTTCAGATGTTTAATTTTCACGTGCACTTCTAATGTAGATTTATTGTTTGTTTTGTATTCACATTCCGTGCAATTATAGTTATATTCTTCGCGATGTTTCGTTTTTACGTGTGCTTCTAAGTATTGTTTTTGGTATGTCTTGTATTCACACTCCACGAAATTATAATCGTATCGTTTACAATGTTTCACTCTAATGTGGTTTTCGAAGTTAGATTTTCTGTTTGTCTTAAATCCACACTTTGTGCAATTGTAATCGTATCCTTTAAGATGTTTGGTTTTTACGTGCATTTTTGGACATGATTTTTTGTTCGTATTGAACTTCTCTAAAGTTTTCTGTACCATATTTCTAGTATTGACTTTCTGACAGCCACCTACAGAATGTCTCTGTTTGACGCCAATATGAATATTTTCCACGTGGAGCTTGAGAGACTTTTTCTTCTTAAATCTTTTGTAGCAAATTCCGCATCTGAACATTTTCACCGCGTATCGTCTGTTGGTGTGGTTCTTTCGGTCGCGTATGTCTTTGCACTCCGTGATCTTAGACATTTTAAGTTTTTTAGGTGCAGGTGAAAGGCTGTTTTCTTCCGAGGCATGATAATCAAGTGCAGGAAGAACGCACTCTCTGAAAATAAATGAGTGTTAGTAATAAGTTTTAAAGTACGACTTCCACGTGCAATAATTTTCCCAGTTCTATTATACAAGTCTTTCGGAAAATATACGTTTCCATGCATAAATGCTTAACAAAAAAAAATATCAATTGCCTGTTAAACTAAACGTTTTATTTGTACATTTCCATAAATAAAATATAGATGGCGCTAATAGTTTCATTTATGTATTTACACTATGCTTTTAAGAATATAGTTCCCAATTCAGCCATTTCCCGTAACACCGCGATACTTACACAATCATTTAAAGAAAACATCGCCATACACAAACTACAAGAAAACACAGACAAACTAATTGACTGGTGCCACACCTGGCGCATCGCGTTAAACACCGAAAAAACACAAGCAATAGTATTCAAAAAAGAGAAGAAACCCCCCACTGAGCGATTGACAATAAATAACACCCACATCAAGTGGAAAGACGAAATCGAATATCTAGGCGTCACCCTAGATAAAACACTCTCATACAGACAACACATCGACAAAACAATCAAGAAAGCCACGAAAGCCCGCGGCGCGTTAATGATGCTAACCGGCAAACAATCAACACTGACACCCAGGACAAAAGTCCTGATATACAAGCAAATCATAAGACCCATGCTGACACACGCCTCGCCTATATGGCTACACGTTAAACCAACACACAAAAAAGACTGGACACCTTCCAAAACAGAACACTACGATTAGCACTTAGGGCGCCGTGGTACGTACGCAACACCCAAATACACCGCGAAACAAAGATGGAACCAATAATCTCCCACATAAAGAGCCGAGCTAAGAGCTTTTACAATCAGATAAAAACACACACAAACCCTACACTTACACATGTAACAGAATACTCGACAACACACTCAAAGTACAGACGACCGCGAATGGAGATCGACAATGAAGACACTGAGTAGAAAATACCAGTAGTAGCACAAATCCCAAAGTAACGATTACTCATCGAAAGGACTAGAAGTAAAAGGGCAGAGCCCTAGCTCTAATTAACCAAAAGAAGTTGAAGTTTTCCGTAACGATCTTATTTGTTGTTCCCGAAACATTGGTTTTGGTTATTTAGTGACTAAAGTAAGCAATTGAAGTGGTTGTTATTGAGTGAGTTTGATCGCCAGTATGCTGATGTGAATATAATAGGAGCTTTTCCCAAGCTCACAATTTAGAACACAAGTTTAGTTTACATCTATGCCACCAGATGAAGACTGTATCAATCTATTTTATTTATGGTTCTGCTATGATTTGCTTGGTATTACAACATGGTTTTACAAGGATAATAAACACAGAAATATCAATAATTGTACTATAGACAAGAAGAGGGGAGTTTGGGAGTGTCAAACACATAGAACGTTAATTAAAATACGCTAAAAGACGTTGGCGCACTCCTAGTATCAGGTTGTTACATATGAAATGTCAGATTTTGTAAGGAATAAAAAAAAAGTCTAAATTTAAAAAAATATAAATATTTATTCTGCAAAATAGTCTCCATTTACATCAATAGTTTTGTTGCCCACGGCCTGGAAGCTGAAAATTCCCTTTGAAAAGAAATCTAGGTTTTGACGTCTCACATATTGCTCAAAGACTGCTATTACAGACTCCCGATCAGGGAAGTCCCTATTTTTTAAGTGATTGTCTAAACTTCGGAAAAAATGAAAAGCAGTTGGCGGAAGGTCAGGTGAATAAGGTGGGTGAGGGAGAATTTCGTAACCAAATTTCGAAAGTTTTTGGATTGTCTGTCGTGCAACATGAGGTCTTGCATTATCATGAAGAAGTATGGGTCCATGCCTATTGACTAGTGAGGGCTGCAAGCGGCTCAATTTTCCATGCATAGTTTCCAGTTCGGCACAATAGGACGCTGCCGTGATGGTTTCACCAGGTTGCAAGAATGAATAGTGAATAATACCCTTACTGGTCCACCATACAGTCACCATAATCTTTCGCGGGTGAAGTAATGCTCGTGCATGCTGTCTTGGTGCTTCACCTCGATCTAACCATTGTCCTGACCGTCTCCGATTATCATAAAGTATCCACTTTTTGTCACACGTTACCACTCGATGAAGAAACGGTTCAACCTTCTGTCGATTAGCCAAAGAGGTAGCCACCTCTAATCGACGGAGCTTATTGGCTTCCGTTAATTGGTGCGGCACCCATCGATCGAGTTTCTTCACTTTGCCAATCGAAGAAAGGTGACGACTAATGGTGGCAATGGACACTTGAAATGTTTCTGCAAGGCTACGCACTGTTGTCGACGGATTACTTTCAACTTCTACACGCAGCTCGTCGTCATTAACGGTGCTACGCGCATATCCGCGAGGTTCATTTTCCAAATCAAAATTTCCCTCGCTGAATTTTTTAAACCATCGCCGTAATGTGCGTTCATTACACGTCGTTTCACCGAACGTCCGATTAATTTCTCGCGTTGCTGCAGCTGCATTAAATCCCTTTTTAAATTGAAAGAGGTAAATTGCCCGAATATCTCTTGCCGACAGCATTTCCATAGGCGAGACAAGGACAGGTGTATTAATCTTTCCAAGAAATGGAACAGGCACACGCTTCAAAATAAATACCCTTTTCTACAAATACAATAATAATTTTCACCAAAAACATACACGTCTTCACACAGGTGCGATTCAGTTCAGACTGAAGGAAAAAACGGACATTACATTTGTAACAAACTGATAGTAAGAGCGTGGCTTAAAAATCGGCCTTTTTGTTGACTTTCGCAACATATTGTTAACTTATTGATAATCCATAAAACAGTCGGACAGAATGACAGCTTTTATGTTCACGCTAACAGATTTAATTCCTTCCTTCTGCTGCACAAAAGAAAGAAAACCAGTTTTTTTTAAAATAAAACGAACGTACTTTTTTTCTAATGATACGAATGCTCACGGCGCCTCAGAAAAAAATGCGAGGCGAGTGCTGTAGAGAATTTTTTGACTTCTGTGATGAAGATTCATCAAGTATTTTCGACCTAATTGTTACTAGAGATGAAACGTGGGTTCATCACTGTGATACTGAAAGAAGGCAGGAGTCCATGCAATGGCATACGAAATGTACAGTCCATGATGGCAGGATTTTCCAAAAAGTGTGGTCGATTTCTTCGCAACGCTGGTCTCAGGCTATGATCCAAAAGCTGAAGGAAATATTGTGCATTACCAGTCTGTCGTTGGGCTACTATGATGGAGTTACTCTACTCCGTCACTGTCGTATACAACTTTCACATTTGTAGGGGTAGGACGAACTTTTGTTTGACGTGGAGACCCGGAATTGTTACTTGAAATGAAACGTGAGTTCATCACCATGACCCTGAAAGGTACAGACGCCCGAAAGAAATTCAAAGTCACTCCGTCTGCCGGAAAAGTAATAATCAGTGTTTTAGGGACACCGAAAGGAATTTTGCTGATCGCATACATGAAAGAAGATGAAACCATAAACACAGCATCTTATGCAACCACTTTAACTAATTTAAAGGAAGCAATTAAAGAAAAACGGCGGAGCAAATCGACCGTCGGTGTGTTGCTCCTTTACGACGTGTTTCCGAAGCTGCTGTGCGAGACTGTAGTTTCGAAGAAATCAACCAGGGTCAAGCCCCTAGTGATTACTGTCTATTCCCTAATTTGAAAAAAGACTCGTGGGAAACGATTTTCCGACGATGAAGAGCTCATGGCGGCAATAGATGCACATTTTTCAGATAAGAAGAAAAGATATGTACGAGGGAGCGTTTTTATATTCGCGGAATGGGGGGGACAAGGGGTGGAAATAAAAAAACCAAATTATTTTTCTTTTTCAATATATTCACCTGCACGACGGATACATTTTTCACATCTTTCAATTAATTTATTTATACCCTCATAAAAAAATGATTTCTCTTTATCTGCAAAATACGCCGAAACTGCCTCCTTGACTTCATCATCGGCAGTAAATTTTTTACCCCGCAGCCCTTTTTTCATTTTCGGAAACAGGTAATAATCACTCGGAGCCAGGTCTGGGCTGTAGGGTGGCTGATTCACAATTTCGAAGCCCACCTTATGCAGGGCAGCTAACGCAACGCGGCTCTTATGGACGGGCGCGTTGTCGTGCAAAAGCAGAACACCTTTTGTCAATTTTCCCCGACTTTTCTCTGTAATGGCTTCTTTTAGTCGCTCTAATATTGAAGCGTAATATTCTCCGGTTATAGAAACACCTTTATCTTTATAATCAATCAACAATATTCCTTCCGAGTCCCAAAACACCGTTGCCATGAGTTTCCCATCTGATTGTGACACTTTAAATTTCTTGGGAGGTGCTGTGCCCTTTTTATGCCACTGCATGGAGTCTTGTTTGGACTCAGGTTCATAATGATGAACCCAAGTTTCGTCTCTAGTAACAATTCCACTCAATACACCATCCTTGTCTTCATTACAGAGGTCCAAAAATGCACGCGAACACTCTACGCGCTGTTGTTTTTGCGGCGGCGTGAGCATTCTCGGCACCCATCTTGCGCTGACCTTAGACATGCCGAGGTGATCGTGTAGGATTTTAAAAATTGTTGTATCGGATACTCCAACCATTTCTGCGAGTTGTTTCTTCTTTAGTCGAGCTTCTTCGAGTACAATTTGTTCAACTTTTTGGATAAGTGCTGGCGTGGTCACCTCAATGCTCCTGCCCGGCCTCGGGTCGTCTTCAAGGGATTCCCTTCCTTGTTTAAATAAACTATGCCACTTGTACTCCATGGTTTTTCCTGGACAAGAGTCGCCGTAAACCAATGACATCTCATTCATTATGGTCGCGACTGATTTTCCTTGCCTGGTAAGGAACTTTATACCGGCACGATATTCGATTTTTTCCATATTTCACTTTTCACTCCTGATTATGTTACTTGGTTGACGATAGCTCGAAGACTAACTGTCTAATAACAATGAAACTTCGTATTTATACTAATCATGAGTCGCTGCACAGGCCACGCCCCCAATGCGCCTACTCACCCCTCTACAACCCGCTCATTCCGCGAATATAAAAACGCTCCCTCGTATAAGGTATCAAAAGGTTAATTTCGAGATGTAATAAATGCATCCAGGTTATGAGGGATTATATTAAAACCCAAATGTAAATTTAATTGTTTTTGTGCTTGCCTTCACGTTGATACCGAGATTACAATGAACGCCTCCAAGAATTCAATTTAATTCCAGACAATAATCTTAAATCGAATCTATTTAATAACAGAATAAATAACTTTTACCTTGCATTACTTTTACAGCAGTAATTCTCGTGGCACTCCAGATATTCTTTCTTCTCCAGGTAAATATTGCAAAACGGGCATTGTATGAGCTCTAAAATTACATAAAAACATTCTCTCGATCACTATGATCAAAGGTTATGTTAAAAGAGAGTGCAAATAAGAGAATAACAAACAAACGTGTAAGCTTTTTCAATAGATTGAGTACATAGTGTAAAATTATTAGGTACACTATATAGATGTTAGTGAAGGAAAGGTAAGAGCCAATTTAGAAAAAAGGAGGAACAAACAATAAACAAAAGGGAAGAAATAGAATAAATAAATGAAAGAAATTTAAGTCCTTCACCTCTGCATCTGTGAAGTTACAAGTACAGGCAATAGCGTCGTAGTACGGAGTACACTTACTTTAAAAGTAAATTGAAAACAACACAAGCAAATTTTTATGCTGAATTAAAAAGTATCTGATTAGAAAGTACCCGGAACAAGGTTTATTGAATCATGTACGATTGTTTAATTTATACTACTGTGGGCAAAAAATAGTAAGACTTTTTAATTTAAATTTCGCGAGAAAACCCATTCGTCGAAATATTTTTTTTCTAGGTTGGTATGACTGTCAGTGACATCTGTGCCAAATGTCACATCAAAATAATCATTAGTGTTTAGTATACGCTTGTCTTTCTGAAGTACAAAAAGTGCATTCGGCGATTTTTACAATGAGTGAAATTATTCAACAAAGAAGTTCCATTAAATTTTGTGTACGGAAGCAAATTTCTAGTGCCGAAACGTTCAGAATGTTGCAAAAGGCCTTCGCTGATAATTGTTTGTCGCGAGCAAGTGTTTTTGATTGGTACAAATTATTCAAAGAGGGTCGAGAACGCGTTGATGACGAATCACGTCCAGGGCAGCCATCAACATCAACTGATGATCAACACGTCAATAGAATCAAGGAATTGGTGCTTGAGAATCGACGATTAACAGTCAGAGACCTTACTGGCATCGTTGGAATATCGGAAGGATCAGTGAAAACCATTTTGAAAGATCATTTGAGCCTATGAAAAGTGAAAGCACGATTTGTTTCAAAATCACTCAATTTTTTCGAAAAACAGCGTCGCGTTGACGTCTGTGAAACAATGCTTTCCGACTATCAAGACAAAATGAAAGGCATCATAACTGGAGATGAGACTTGGATCTACGTTTATGGCCCGGAAACAGACGATCAATCGGCCGAATATCGTATCAAAGGTGAGCCGAAGCCTAAAAAACCACGTCAAAGCAAGTCAAAAATCAAGGTTCTGTTGACAGTTTTCTTCGATTATCGAGGTCTGGTGCACTCCGAATTCCTTCCGACCGGCCAAACTGTCAACAAAGAATACTATTTGAGTGTTATGCGTCGTTTGCGCAATGCTATTCGTAAAAAGAGCCCAGAATTATGGGCTGACAACTCTTGGTTTTTGCACCACGATAATGCACCGTCGCATACTGCATTAATTCTTCGTGAGTTTTTCGCCAAATTTTCAATCAATATCGTGCCGCAACCACCGTATTCGCCTGATTTAGCTCCGTGTGACTTCTGGCTATTCAGTAAACTCAAGCGACCGCTCCGGGGAAACCGTTTTGAGTCAATTGAAGACATTAAACGTGAATCGCTACGCGCATTGAAGGTTATTCCTGAAATTGACTTTAACAACTGTTTCGAGAATTGGAAGAAACGTTGGCACAAGTGTATTAGGGTCAGGGGGGATTACTTTGAGGGGGACAAAATGGATTTGGGAAAATAAATTAAGAATTTAAAAATTATTAACAAAGTCTTACTATTTTTTGCCCACAGTAGTATGTTTGCAGTAATAACTGAAAACACTCTCATTACAAAAGAATAGTTTAAGAAGAGAAAAATACCTTCAAAGTTTCCATTGGTTCCATTAAGGCAAATAGTTTTGTGTTCAACCAAATACACTTCCAAACTGAATCCAAGGCAACAATACGTGCAGGCAAATACATTTTTGGCATCTGCTTCTATGTGAAATATAAAATCCCTTTCTACATTTTTACTCACACTTTGTTCGTATTCTTCACCAAAATACACCAATAATTCTTCGCCTTCTTGGATTTCACAAACGCTTCTATAATATAGATTATCATCATATTGAAATGTATGTAGGTTTTGATCAGAAGGACTCCCGGCAAAATTAACGTACTGCATCCAGTTTAAAGAATCTGATTTACCATCGCTCATTGCGAATTTCCCCTCTTTAAGCCTCCAAGAGGATTTCGTGACGCTAAATCCAGTGAAAGGTCCAAATTTTACACCTTTTGGTATGGTCTTTAAAGCAAATATGCCAGTGCGTCCAAACAAATCTTTAATTTCTAGAATGTCTGCTGGTATTTCTTTTCCCGTTTCGTCATTAAGAGCGCTTCCATTTAAGATACATATGAGCATTCCACATTTAGTGCAATATTCTTCGTAATATTCATTGCAGCTGTTACAAACTGATCAAAAAGAAGATATTCCCATGAAAGATATATGCACATAAAGCGTTTTCCAATAGGGACTTGACAACTTTTAATTCAATTTGTGAAGGCACCCTTTCACTAAATTTCACAGAAATTTGGAGTCGGTAACCGCTACTTTAAGAGCGTTAACTCCGATTTTCGGTCGTAATTCTCGCCCTAGTAGACAGGCAGTAACAAGTTTAGTGCAAAAATTTGAGTCTACATATTCGTTGTGTGATGTTGCCGTGCCAGTGAGACAACGGGTTGGTCGAAGTGTCGGAAATATCGCTACCGTTGAAACGTCCGTAGCAAATGATTCAAATCAGTCAATTCCACGGCGTTCTCAAGAGTTGGGCATCGCCCAGACCACTTTATGACGAATTTTGCGTAAGGATCTTGGTTTACACCCATACGAGATCAAGCTGACTCAAGAATTGAAGCCGATGGATCATTTGAAGCGACGTACGTTCTCCGATTGGGCTCTGGAAAAGATGCGCCAAGATGATCAATTTCATCGCAAAATTATTTTCAGTGACGAAGCTCATTTTTGGCTCAATGGATTCGTCAATAAGCAAAATATGCGTTATTGGTCGGGTGAAAATCCACATGTGCTTCATGAAACACCACTTCATCCACAAAAAATAACTGTTTGGTGCGATTTGCATGCCGGCGGCGTCATAGGGCCATATTTTTTCGTCGACGATAATGATCGTCACGTTACTGTGAATGGTAATCATTATCGCGCCAAGATTACCGATTATTTTTGGCCCGAATTGGAAGATATGGACTTGGACAACATGTGGTTTCAGCAGGACGGTGCCACAAGCCACACAGCACACGTTACAATCGATTTATTGAAGAGTAAATTTGATGAGCGTGTTATCTCAAGAAATGGACCAGTCGATTGGCCGCCACGTTCGTGCGATTTAACGCCTTTAGACTTTTTTCTTTGGGGCTACGTCAAGTCATTGGTCTGTGCCAACAAGTCGACAACGTTGGAAGAGCTCAGAGCGCGAAATAGCAGCCGTTTCGGCCGAATTGTGTGGCCGAGTCATCGAAAATTGGGTCCAACGAATCGACCGCTGCAAACGTGCCCGCGGTGGCCATATGAACGAAGTCGAGTTCCATTCATAAATGTTTTGATTGTACTTCAAGCCGATAATAAAGTTTTTGAAATATCTCAAATGGTCTGCATTTTATTTTGAAAAAAAGTTGTCAAGTCCTTATTGGAAAACCCTTTGCATGTGATAATGAGTGATGAGCTAATTTTACAAAAAAAAAAAAAAAATTATTAGGGTAGAACCAAGACCAATTTTGTGTACTCTGTAAGCAAATCAATTTTGAATTTATTTTTATGCTTACGAAGATATTATTAGGTATACGTCGGAATGATTCTTTGGGGACAGCAAAATTAAATGTTGAAATAGAAATTTTTCTAATAACTTATTGTAAGTTCTGGTTACATGTACTAAATATACTAAGTAAACGCCGTAAGTTCTCGGCCTGCCACAGAAAAAATAAAGCCTTGAAATTTGTATATTCTTCATTTTTCAATCTAATTTCCAGTCATTTCAATACACTTATTAAAATTATTAAATAATCTTATCTCCCTCTTTTTTTATATTTAAATTATTTTAATGAGGTTATAGAATTTTGGTTAATAATTGTAATAAATGTACTGAAACAAGTGAAGTTACATACCAGGTCGGCTGAAAAGTCCCCGGTCTGACACATAGATGGCG
Organism: Dermolepida albohirtum; assembly: GCA_031893035.1. Lineage (NCBI taxonomy): Eukaryota > Metazoa > Arthropoda > Insecta > Coleoptera > Scarabaeidae > Dermolepida > Dermolepida albohirtum. The sequence continues at coordinate 19,357 of JAVIWB010006004.1, forward strand.
TTACTGTTATTAAATCCATATGTTTTTTAGATAGTACTAACCTTCAAACGAAACGTGTCAAAATTTGACAGCAATCCGACCATTAGTTACTGAGATATTGCGTTAAGAGTGAAGCTACTTTTGTTATTTAAAAAAAATGGAAAAAAAAGAATTTCGTGTGCTGATAAAGATAAAGTACTGCTTTTTGAAGGGAAAAAATACCGTTGAAGTAAAAGCATGGCTTGATGAGGAGTTTCCGGACTCTGCGCCAGGAAAATCAACCATAAAAGATTGGTATGCTAAGTTTAAACGTGGTGAAATGAGCACCGAAGACAGCGAACGCAGTGGACGACCAAAAGAGGCTGTCACCGACGAAAACATCAAAAAAGTTCGCAAAATCATTTTAAATGACCGTAAAGCAAAGTTGATCGAGATAGCTGACATCCTAAAGATATCATAGGAACGTGTTGGACACATCGTGCATGAATATTTGGGCATGCGGAAGCTCTGTGCAAAATGGGTACCGCGCCAGCTCACATTCGATCAAAAACAACAACGAGTTGATGATTCTGAGCTGTGTTTGAAGCTGTTAAATCGTAATAAAACCGAGTTTTTGCGTCGATATGTGACAATGGATGAAACATGGATTCATCACTACACTCCAGAGTCCAATCGACAGTCAGCCGAGTGGACTGCACGCGATGAACCGGCTCCAAAGCGTGGAAAGACGCAACAGTCAGCTGGAAAAGTTATGGCGTCCGTTTTTTGGGATGCGCATGGAATAATTTTCATAGATTATCTTAAAAAGGGCCAGTCCATCAACAGCGACTATTATACAGCGTTATTGGACCGTTTGAAGAACGAAATCGCAAAAAACGGCCCCATATGAAGAAGAAGAAGAAGAAGAAGAAGAAAGTGCTGTTTCACCAAGACAATGCACCGTGTCACAAATCAATGAAAACAATGGCCAAATTAAGTGAATTGGGTTTCGAATTACTTCCCCATCCACCGTACTCTCCAGATGTGGCCCCCAGCGACTATTTCCTGTTTGCAGACCTCAAGAGAATGCTCGCCGGGAAGAAATTTAGCAGGGATGAGGAGGTGATTGCCGAAACTGAGGCCTATTTCGAGGCTAAAGACAATTCGTACTACAAAAATGGTATCGAAAAGTTGGAAGAACGCTATAATCGGTGTATCGCCCTCGAAGGCAACTATGTTGAATAATAAAATCGAATTTTGCCAAAAAACTGTGTTTTACTATGGTAGACCGGGGACTTTTCAGTTCGACTGTTAGGTAGTTAATCAAAAATAATTTATTTTGAAGTGTGTGAATTATTATAGACACTGTTGGAATCCATTCAAGTGCTTTCACAGTGCAGAAACTGCCACTGAATAATGAAATGACATATATATATATATATACTTACACAGCTGTTTATTATTGAATTCGATTTGTATATCATCAGCAACATCATGCCTTGCTTTAATCTTATCATCGATATTAGATGGTGGTAATTCCAATTTGATATCAGTAGATATCAGATCCAGTTTTATTTCATCACTTCTTATGTATTTGTTTAATTCTGTAGAAGCTACGTTAATGGTGGTCTCGCTGACAAGCACTTTATCGTCTAGATATATATATTCTTCAAATTCTTCCTTAACTTCAGGTGGACTTTCTGAAGACGCTGCGTTATCCATATCGAGTATTTTTGCTTTGCAATTTTCTCTTGATCTTTGGTTAAAACTACTCCAACCAATCACTCAAATTACAGCTAATTTTAACCTTGTTAGACTTGAGCTTGCATTAACGTTTGTCATAAAATTATGCTTACTCATTTTGATCTGTAAAACGGAAGAAATATAAAGGTTGAGAAATTTAAAAGAAGAGCATGCTAGAAGTGAACAAAATTATGAAAAAAATTATTTTCAAGTTAATAACATTTTGATGTACATTTGTTAAAAGGTATTCGAAATAACTAAATAGCCACTGTATGTACAAGTAGAATACAAATGCAAGTGGTGTTCTACAAATAACTATGTTCCACTATATCCATAATCAAATTGTACAGATCGAAAGCATTTACAGCATAGAGGCATAACTTATTCAGTTAGCAAAAGAAATTCTGAAATCTCAATAGATCGTTTGGATCTGTATTTACCTACATAAGTATTTCATTTTGAAAAGTAAATAAATCAATCATTAGTTTCCTCAATGGCAAGTATATTCGATTTTTGCTGTAGTTTGAATGTTAATATAATCCACATTTCGTGCAGATACTGAAAATATTTGTCGTTTTGTAATGAAACATGAGTATGGTTTTTAGAAAATAAATTTTGTTGTAAGCACCAGTCGAGACTAATTCAGAAATTAACAAAAAATGTACATGATTGAGGATGTAATAAGATAAATAATTTATACAAATCTGTAAGCAAGCAAAAAAAAAACTATTCATAAAACAAAACTGGCTTAATTGTTTGTTATATAAGCAATTACTCACCCTTTAAAGTATTAAAAATTGCTTCAAACAAATCAGAAAATGGAAAATATGTTCCAGGTTACCAAAGTTATGATTATGAATATAAATAATAACAGTGGGCTATGAAATAGGTATATAGATAACATAATATACAAAGAATACTTTTAATAGTTTCTAATTTAACAAAGCGACATCTATTACCTTGTTCTGACAGCACGATTAAAACGACATTTTCAAATGGTTGCATATGTGCACAACTGCAAAGGTATTTTCTTCTTTCTATTAAATTGTTTCTAAAACTTTTCAATTTCTTGATATCATTTAAAATACAGTTATATTTTAAATGATTTCAAAAAAATTATTATGCAAACGATAAGAAATATAGCTAAAAAATATTTTCATGTTGATATTAATTTATTTTAGTTAATAATTGTTGCATTTCACATAAACAATGATTTAAGAATATTAATAGTATAAAATATTTACATACAAGTTATACACAAGGAAAATACTACATATAAATGCTTATGTGTCTGGAGATATCCACTGTTCTAACCAAACACACATTTTTTGTATATTAGCTTCCATTTCTTCAAAAGTATTATTTTGTAATTCGTGAACAATATCGTGGTCATAAGATTCTCTAGCTTCTTCCAAAATAACTTGGAATATTTCACAGTCAATGTTGTCTTCTAACTTCTTACCGGAATATCCTCTAGCAATTAATCGATCATACAAAGCTGTATTATTAGCTCTTAGTACGTATATTATATCAAACCAACGTTTTGGAAAAAAGTCACAACCATGGTAATCAACAATATTACCTCCATTACACATAATGTCTTCTAAGTCATCCATTAATTTATCTTCATCTAGAACCGAACATTGATAAACGGGATCGTATTCATTTAAACAATTGTTTTTCTTGGCTATTGTCGAAATTTCTAGCCATTTTAGTCCTGTAACTTCGCCTAGTTTCTTACATAACGTTGATTTTCCTACTCCTGGTGTGCCTGTTATTAGTATATTAGGTACGTTTCTTTTTTTGTTCATGATTTTCGTTTGAAAATAAATAAAATACTTATAACATGTGACAACTTTTAAACTTATAACATTCTAACCTAACATTCCTAAAACATTCAACAGATTGGCATTAGTTCTTAATCAGTTTATAACATACTCATGTACCGTATACTCTGTATTGTAATAAACAACCTCCTAGTTACGATAGATTTTTAGTAGATAAAAATGTAAACTGTAAGTTTTATATGAAGCAATTGGAAAAATATAAAGATAAAACAGAATAATAAAATAATGTACAATTTAATAAATTATAAAAATTCCATCCAAAATATCTGAAATAATATTTAGCGAAGTTATATAACAAATAAATATTTTCAAAAATGATAAATAAACTAAAATTTTGTTGGTATTGTAGAACGCATTAGAGAATAATGGATAATTTAAAAAAATTAGTAAGCGGCTTCATCGTGATGATTAAATATTAAAGTAAGACGTAATGTAACCAACCAATAAACATTTTGCTTAATTATTCCCCATTTAATATATGAATGCCTAGTTCTGTTTAAATATTCATCTCATATTGTAACTAATATTTATGATAAATAATGTAAAAAACAATAAAAAATTAAGAACTAAAAAGTACAAATGTAAATAACATATAATGAAAGGGAAACTCAAATAATGGGTGAAAACATAATGTAACAACATATATATGTAGCGCAACATAATTCGAAATTGATCGAAATCTTCTGATTTAAAATTGAACGATTTGAGGTGCCACCTATTATTATTGTGTAACAATAATTTGGTAAATTTTTAAAGATTCATTTCAATGTAGGAGTGGATGTTTAAATAACTTATGTAATTCTATTTATCAAGTTTCATATACAAAGTACAACTTATCAGTCAATGATACTTGTAAGCTTTAAATTTCATTATCTGTTTCATTCTGTTTTCCATACCAAAATCGTTTTCACGAATCGTATTCAACATATATGAAATTATCTACTTGCAGTTTTTTATTTTGCAACAATAAATACTTGACAATTGATTTCGAAGTTACTAACGTGTATTATATTGCAATATGCTCTAATTTTTAAAAAGAAAAAAGCAAAATCTAAATTACTTGCAGTATAGCAAACGCAATTAATATTATTGAATATGCAATAATGGTAATATTAATTGAATGAGATTACATTACCAACTTATAATAGAAAATACTATTAGTTAAGTTAGGTGTTATATATTCAACCGTCATTACAGTGATGTGCAATCTAGCTAGAAGGCAGGGCAAGAGCTGTACAATTTTATGTATTTAATTTTCCGATAATGAACTAATTAATTTCATCGTTTAATTTAATATACTCTATCTCAAAAAGGGAGAGACAAATCTCTGAACAGATCCTAAGCCCTAATTACAAACTATAAAATTCGTGAAAATTTGAATAAAAGTAAATAAATCAGTAGTATCGTTACATAACCCACACATTAAAATTCTTGTTATGTTTGTAGATAAGACATTTGTTTAGAAAGACATGTAATTTTATTAGTTTAAAAAAGTTAAAATAGTATGTTATTATAGATACGACTGTGTGATTTTGCCTTACTCTCAACAAATTAGAATTAGCTGTCATTTGGGTCTATTCAGAAATTTCTCTCTTTTTGAAAGGAAGTGAGTGTTTGTCTATAAATAATTAAATCGGCTTTGGTTATTGCTAATAGTTTTTCACTTACTTACTTTTATAAACAATTTATAATCTTCTTCAATTATTTTCTTGAAAACGTCTAAATCCTTTTGAACCATTAGAATCCCCTGTAATTGCTGATATTTGTTTTTTCCCCACCAGTACCTCTTAAGAAAGTTTAAACTACACCCAAGAATAAATACAATAATATAATAATAAGGAAGCTTATGATTCCGACAATAGTTTTACAAATGACAGAAAATGGAATTAAATTTTTTTAAAGTAATGCTAAGATGACTTGGCGGACAAGTTAAGGTAGAGAACATAATAGTAGTATTAAAAATATTGTTGCATTATACAGTCTTAGAACAGTGGGTGTTTTCATTGTTTGTAGTCAATAAAAACCTATTTTCGATAAAAATTTCTGAATTCATCAAATGATGATTAAAGAAATTTTCAAAAAAGGAGAATATCAATGGAATTATGTTTATTGAACGACAAGGTTAGCAATTACATTTACATATGATAAAAATGTCAATAACTTTTTGAGTAACTCTCAGATTGTAAAACACGACATAGATAGAAATTTTATTCCAGCACACCTGATTTTGTGCCAGAGGAATATCTGATGAGTTAACGTCTTCTTGACATCAGAGGAAATCTTATTTTATTTTTTTATATATATGTATATCCTGTTATCCTTTTCTTATTAGCTGCTTTTCTGCTTCTTTTCACTTTTAATAGCATTGTATTGTTTGGTTTCTGTTGATTACATAGCCACTATGCGTACTTTAGCAAGAAGAGTCTACCTTGTGTTATAATTTCCTTAACCTTTGTATTTCTTGTGTTTCACAGATCAAGATAAGTAAAAATTTCTTTGGCAGACTGCAAAGCAAATGCTGGTTTAACAAGATAAAAATTGTCCATAATCCGAGTGACTGACTGGAATAGTTTTAGTCAAACGTCTAGAAAATTAATGAAGATTAATCTATATGGATAGCATAATGTTTTCAGAAACTTCACCTCATATAAAACAAGAATTCGAAAGCGATATTTATCTAGATGATAAAGTACTTGTCAGCGAAACTACCATTAATGTTAATTCTACAGAGTTAAGCAAATGTACAAAAGGTGATCAAACAAACCTGGATCTAATATCCACTGATATCAAGGTGGAATTATCACCATCTAATGTAACAGATAACACTATACATATGAATACTGATATTAAACAGGAATTACTATCATCTGATCTAAATCTTTACAACACTACAGTAGAAGACAACATTAAAATGGAGATTGATGTTGCTGATGATGTAGAAGCCAAATTCAATAATAAACTGCTTCGTAATATATATATATATATATATATATATATATATATATATATATGTCATGTCATTACATGTCGATGATAGTTTCTGCACTGCAAAAATAGTTAAATGGGTTCTGATAATTCATGAAAATTCACACACCTATTTTGAGATAAATTATTTATGATTTATTGTAGTAAATATGCATTTCAAAGCAAACCGTGATTTTAGTTGGGTATATGTTTTACATACTGATACATATACATACATATAGTCTATCCTACGAAAGATATGTTAAAGTATATTTCCTTAATGAATATAGAATTTTCAAATAAGTTAATGGCATTGTAACCACTTCCAGCGAGTTTCAAATTATTATTTAATACCAAAATATATTGAATATTCACACATAACCTTTATGCCAGACATAAAAGAGAATTTAACTTAAATTTTATTCCAAAAAAATTTAATTTGCGAAAATTAACGTTGGAAATGTCCACCATTCTATTACAAAGATAATGTTATATATTTGTCGAAATTATTCTTTCTCGACAGTAAATTAAACTTACAAATATGAGAAACTTTCTCAACTTTTTATTACCAATAAATACAATTGAATGACTCATTTATGTATAAATAAGAGCCACTCAGTTGTAATCAATCTCAAATCGCTAATTTCTAACATCCCTTAATGAACATAGATTTCTATGATTTTCACGTATCAAAGTCGGTATCATTAATTATCCTCGATGTACGACCCCGACTGCTTATATACACTTTCTTATCGCGAGTGTTCTTACTCTACAACGCGCACTTTCTCGAACCTCTGTGCGTTGGTGCATATTGTCAGTTACACGTCTCTTAGCAAGTTAATTTTTCATGTTGTACCTTCAAAAACATTATGAAGTTCATCTTTTGTAGCTGTTTCTATCTCATGCTGAATGATTTAATTCAAACCATCAAGATTATCTAGTCGATACTTATAAATATCTTTTATTTCACTAAATGGACAATAGTCCGGAGGTGTTAAGTCTGATGATTGGAGGGCTATTAACCTTGGGTAATAATATAATCACCATAACGTCTGTGATACATGGGTTATTGCGCTGGCTTGTTGGAAATATCTTAAGAGTTAAGACACCATGACGTAAACGTGCAAAGGATCCCCTGCAAAATGACTAGTAATTGTTACTTGGACCTATAATCATCCATTGTGATGTCACTCACATACCAAGCGCAACCGACTTTCAATAAAGTTATGAGGCTTTCAGTTATCTAACATCTAGTAGTATAATTAAGGTTAGATAACTAAAAGGCAAATAAAACCCCTTACCACATCGATGTTCGTGGTCTGTATATGTATTTCCACAACTAACTCGTCATCAGCAGATAATTACAGTGTCGCATCTGGATTCGCAGTAAAATTCGCACAGAATAACTCCGTAAAACTTTCTCCGTTAATCACCAAATACACGCTGATTTATTTCACACACTTTAATGTTTCCTAGTCCCAAAAACTAACTCTTGTACTAAAGTACACCCCTGCTTCCACTTAAAAATCTTTTTTAATAGTCGTATCTTCCAAGAACTCATAGAAGCAAGGATATGTTATCGAAGCTTTATTTATGTTTTAACACGGTTTTTATTTTTCTCAATAAATATGCTCTCGTAACTGTCCAATTCATGATAATTATTTATATTTTTGATTAAATGCAGACAATCCATGCTTACACTATTATTTTCTAGCACGTGTTTCACTAAACTGGATTTCTCGCGCCGATTAAACTTGGACGTGCGAGAGATATGTTCTTTATACCGATTTTCTATTGAGCGTTTAGTTTGACCGATGTATTACTTATTACAATCTCGGCATTTTATCTCGTAAATCTTCGATTTCTCATTTAATTCTACTTTATCTTTCGCATTTTCTAACTTTGATTTAATAGAGTTTCTGGATCGAAATACTTGAAATCTGCGTTTTGCAAAGAACACGGATTTCAAGTTGCAATTTCAAAGTGTGCTACGATGTTGTGGGATCGTTGCCGAAGACGCTCTTACTTAAATGACTGTTCATTCGAATATGACTGCCTGTACACTGCAATGTAGGAATTTTTTATCAGACGACTAATTTATTTTGTGATTATGCAACCACATCCACCTACGTTTGAAAACAAACTGCTTTCCAAACAGATCATCGACAACGACATTTTCCTGAACGTCCGGTTCTCGTTGATATCCATGCTTAGTCTATAAAATTACGCTTTAATGAAAAGTTATTATATTTATCGTTTTTCTTTTACAGTTTGTAACAATTGTAATGAATATTATGAAGAATATTGTACCAAATGTGGAATGCTCATATATATTTTAAACGGAAATTCTTTCAATGACAAGTCGGGAAAAGAGATACCACCAGGTGTTCTAGACATTAAAGAAGGTCCGTTAAGAAACACTAGCGTATTTGCTTTAAAAACGATACCTAAAGGTGTAAAATTTGGACCATTCACTGGATTTAGTACCGCAGAATCATCCTGGACGCTAAAAGGGGGAAAATTTGTAGTCAGCAATGATAAATCAGAATCATTGAATTGGATGCAGTATGTGAATTCTGCCAGGAGTATTTCCGATCAAAACCTATATGCATTTCAATATGAAGATAACCTATATTATAGGAGCATTTGTGAAATTCAGAATGATGGCGAATTGTTGGTGTATTTTGGGGAAGAATATGAAGAAAGCTTGAATAGTGGTACAGAAATGGATTTTATACCTCACATAGAAACGGATGCCAAAAATGTATTTGCCTGCACCTACTGTTGCCTTGGATTTAGTTTAAAACTATATTTGGTTGAACACAAAACTATTTGTCCCAATGGAATCAATACAAACTTTGAAGGTATGAAATTTACTTGTAATGTGAATGTATTCTGTATTCTAGCACTTCTGTCTATATCTGCACCATTACAGGAATCATTAAAGGCCGAAGTACCGAAACATATTTACTTATTTACCAGCATTTCATTTCTGATCCAATTGAAAATGGAATTCAAGTTGTCTGTCCATTTACACCAACTTTACGAAGCTTTCGAACAGATTCATCATAACTTGTTGTTTCAGAAAATGAAAGCTTACGAAGTCATCGGCAAGGTTTGGTCATGGCTCAAGTCTTATTTCTTTAATCGTGTGCAGATTGTGCGTGTGGGTTCCAGTCAGAGTCATCCTTTATTAGCTACTTCAGCTGTTCCGCAGGGTAGTCATTTAGGTCCAATATTATTCTTACTTTTATCAACGAACTTGACGATCTAAAACTCTATGCATCGGTTTCCTCTGCATCTAATAAGAATAATAATTTTATTTCTGCCCAACAGAAAAAATCTAAATAGGACAAAAAAAATCTACACTATTATATTGGGTCTGGGAAAAAGTTCGTGGCGTTTTTCCCGATAGATGGCATTGGTTGCCGATAACTAAAGAACAACAAGTCACAGCGACACCACCGACGGCTCGTTTTTTAGATGACCTTCCGAACGTTAGTTTGAGCGTAGAAACATTGTAATCGGTGCAGTGGTTGGAAAGTTATTCGCACTTGAAAATGGAGAAGAATAATGAGAAATTTCGCTATATTCTGCAATATTATTATGATAAGGGGAAGAACGCTGCGCAGGCTTGTGATAAAATTTGTGCTGTGTACGGTGAAGGTACTTTATCGAAATCTGTTGCGCGGAAATGGTTCGCTCGCTTTCGTTCTGGAAATTTCAATGTGAAAGATGAGTCACGCTCCGGTCGTCCAATCACTGAAAAATCTGATGAAATTCTTGAAAAAGTCCAACAAGATAAGCATATCAGCAGTGTCGATATTGGCATGGAGCTAGGCATCGACCACAAAACTGTTTTGAACCATTTACACAAAGCTGGTTACAAAAAAAAGCTTGACGTATGGGTTCCTCATGAGTTGAGCGTGAAAAACATGATTGACCGAATTAACATCTGCGATGCGCTGCTGAAACGGAATGAAATCGAGCCGTTTCTGAAACGTTTAATAACCGGAGATGAAAAATGGATTACGTACGATAATCGGAAGCGTAAAAGATCGTGGATAAAGGATGGTGAGCCGTCACAAGCGTTCGCTAAGCCAACATTGACGCCAAAAAAAGTGATGCTGTGTGTATGGTGGGACTGGAGGGGAATCGTCCACTACGAGCTACTTCCAACTGGTCAGACGATTGATTCTCAACTCTACTGTGCACAACTAGAGAGATTACGCCAGGCGATTGAAAGAAAACGGCCCGAATTGATTAATAGGAAAGGTGTTGTCTTCCATCATGACAACGCCCGACCACACACTTCTTTGATGACCCGTCAAAAATTGAGAGAGTTTGGTTGGGAAGTTTTGATGCACCCACCTTACAGTCCGGATATAGCACCCTCTGACTATCATCTGTTTCGATCTCTGCAGAACTCTCTCAATGGAATTAAGTTGGTTTCAAAAGAAGCCTGTGAAAACTACTTGATTCAGTTTTTCGACCAGAAACCACAGAAGTTTTTCACCGATGGGATCATGGATCTACCAAAAAAATGGCGAAACATTGTCGATAATAATGGAGCATATTCGGTTTAAATGAATTCGTCCACGCGCTATGCGGGGACCAGTTGAATTTTACTGAAAAAACGCCACGAACTTTTTCCCAGACCCAATATGACAATACACTATTGAGAAAAAGATACATGTTCAATTGACGAAGAAAAAGCATCATCAAATAATAAATCAGCATTTTTTAATGCGTAAAACAATAGAAGTCTACGCAAGATGTTATTTCTCGGTGTTGGGAGGATAAAACTTGAAAGGTAGCTCGCAACAATCCATGACACTAATAAATTTAGTTGGTTTAGTAACCTTGATGAATCAATCTTATTATGGAGTAAATTAGTCACCAATAATGCATTCCTCAGTATTTCGACACCGTGCCTAGGGATTGGCAATAAATAAAAGTAATACAATCGAGCATAGGCTGGAAACCGGGCACCATGTTCAGTTTAATTCAACCAAGATCCTATCCCGCATAACCATTTCTATGGTCGCAAAATCCGTGAAACTATAGAGATCTTTAAGCACCCCAATAACCTTAACCGCGATGATGGCTACCCCCTACATAACGCTTGGCAATCCTGCATCTCTAATCTACCCAACCGCAACCGTAACGATCCATTGACCCATGACTCATTATCCATATATAAACGCGTCCCCCATCGACTTACACCAGTTTCAGTGCAGTAGTTCAGCCCTGAAGATGTCCCATACAAATGGGTACGAAACATCGGCAAATATACTAGTGACGCGGTTCCAGCCCGGAAACCCAGAAGCAGATAGCATGGATCACGACCGCGGAAGTCTACGTACCAAATTAAAAGTAATACATTTTAGTCTCGGCTCTACCAGCCAGGTTGATTTAAAATGAGTTCCTGGAAGAAAACTAGGAAATAATAATGCTTAATATTATTCACGTTCTATTGAACTTCTCTAGCCATAACGGAGTTACAAATCCATAGGCCCTTCGGGCTTCATTAAGTAACATTAAAAGATAAATGCACCATATTAAAAATCATTGTTAATTTAATATGGTTTTTTAACATGTTATTTTGTGAATGTTTTTTTATAAAATCAATATTCAGTAGATTTACCGCCACTAACGTATTCCTCTTTCTAAATCTGCACAGTCCATATTTCTACCAGGATAGACGGCGTCCCGTTTTTAATTTAGATATTTCGAAAATTTGCTCTGAATGCGTTCAATTTTAACAATCAAACAACAAACAATCGACGCATATTCCAATTTGTTGACAACGTATGCGAAGTAAAAGGTTTTAATTGTGCCAATGTTTATAAAACTCAGGAATCTAATTGCTGAACTTGTGGTGTTAGATATGTGTTTGTTATAAGTCAACCTGTTATCGAATGATACTCCAAGATCCTTTGTAGAAATACTTTTTTTAATAATATCCCTGTAAATTCTTCTAACAATTTTTAATTATAGTGACCGAGTTTAACGAGAATCTTTTTATGCAATTTTAGAACTCGTGCAATGTCCGTTTTGCAAAATTTACCTGGAGAAGAAAGAATACCTGGAGTGGCACGAGATTTACTGCTACAAAGAAAATGCAAAGTAAGATCAATTTTACATATTATCAAAGAGATTCAATCAGTGCAAAATAAGTAAAAGATGTTGAAATATTTATTAACATAAAAATATCGTTACATCATATACAACCATGCTCAAATGTATTAGACACCTTACGAATTTATGTACATACATACATATATAGTTTATAAAGTTTAGTCAAAAGAGAGGTGAGGAAAATAAAACTGTTATGAAAATTATGTACAAAGTGTAGTACAATTTATCAATATTTTGTCGCTCCGCCCTTGGCCTTAATGACAGCTCGCACTCGTCGAGGCATACTTGCTACTAAATTGTAACACTCTGCCGGTGGTATTGCAGCCCATATTTCGCGAATTTTTGTTGATAATTCTGCTTTTGACAGGCATTTATGTTCCGTGATCTTAGTTTTTAAGATACGCCACAAATTTTCAATGGGCGACAAATCGGGACTTTGTGGTGGCCAATCCAATACCACCACTGTGTTTTCCTCGAACCAACGCATTACAGCTCCCGATTTGTGGCAGGGCGCATTATCTTGCTGAAAAATGTATTGTGGAATATCCTGGTCGAATAGTTTTAGCACAGACGGTTCTAATACTTCCTCCAACATGGCTAAATAGCGTTGGCTATTCATCCGTCCATCGCACAGGTACCACTCCTCGATTGTCCAATTTTCATGTTGTTTGGCCCATAAATACCGCTTCTTTTTATGAGCGTCAGTTAAAAACGGTTTACGTCGCGCTTTACACCCTCGTAAACCAGCACGCTGGAGACGCCTTCTCACTGTTACGCGATAACGCTGTTTCAGCTCACTGGCGAGCCGTTTCGACGATTTTTTCCTATCACAGAGAGCCAGTCTTTGTAAAATTCTGTCTTCTCTAATCGAGGTACAGGGTTTTCTGCCACTTTTTGGTCTGTTAACAAACGACCCACTCTCCTGATAGCGACTAATGGTTGTACGGACTGCACATCGCGAACATTTTTTTTTGCAATTGCAGCTATTGATAACTTCTGGGAATGCAGTAGCACTATTTGGGCGCGTTCCCCTACCGACAACTCGCGTGTTTTAGGCATTTTTCTTCAACAAATAACTGACACAACGTGAAAAAATAGGATAATCTAATTGATCTCTACCACAAACTCACAAACGCACGTTGCTCACACACTGCTAGAATGACACTAAATTTCTAAAATCCACAATTTCCCCTTTCCACCTATTCTTTTCAATAGGGGATTGACTAGGGTATTCAAAAACGCATTTCTGTAAATACCATTAACTATTTTACGGTTAATTTCCGTCAGACTTGAATAATACCGAAAATAAGGGTTTTTACCTGGGGTGTCTAAAACATCTGAGCATGGTTGTACACACTGGGTTCTGTTTGTTATTATAGAAGAGCTCATCTTTTTGTTTAAATTTTTAAGTTCATTTCCACCTTACCCGATCTTGAAGTCGTTTCCTCTGGATCTTGGGAATGATATCTAGGGGGGTGGGGAGCAGACATTAATGTTAGTTTACTATTTTATAAAGCCTACATAAGGTCCATTATTGATTATGAATCAGCGTATACTTACATGCTGAAAAAGATAGATTTAATCTAATATAAAGTGTTAAGTATATGTCTGGGGGTAATGTGTTCTACACCGATTGAGGCACCGCATGCAGATACCATGGAACCTTCTTTGATTCTTAGAAAAAAATGACTTACAGAAAAATTTATAATGAAGTGCACCTATATGCGCGGGCAAGGTGAAAAGTTCTCGGCCTGACAATGAAAGACTGCGATTTAAACTTAAAAAATGGTTTTATTTTTCTACATAATCTCCCTTGAGTTCAACACACTTGGTCCAGCGTTTTTCTAACATCAATACTCCTTCCCGGAAGTGAGAGTCTGGAAGGCTGTCAAAATATTCTTCTACGGTCCTTTCAACTTCTTCGTTGGATGTGAATCGCTTTCCAGAAACAAATTTTTTCAAATTTGGGAATAGATGAAAGTCTGAGGGTGCCCCAAATCCCGCAATTTTCCCATCGCCAACGCACCCTTGTGTGCAGGTGCGTTGTCCTGATGAAAAATGATTTTTTTCTTCTTCAAACAAGGCCTCTTCTCGCGAATTTTGGCATCCAGCTGGTCAAGAAGGTTAGAATAATATGCGCCTGTAATTGTTCTCCCTTTTTCAAGGTAATCAATTAACAAGATTCCTTTTGCATCCCAAAAACACGCTGGCCATGACTTTTCCGGCAGATGCGATTAACTTCGCTTTCTATGGCGCTGAACCACCGGACAAATCGCCGAACGTAATGCAAAGAATGCTCCGAAAATCGTTTGCGCATTTGCTTTTGATATACATTCAGCAAATGCGGCACCCATCTTGCGCAGAGCTTTCTCATCTCTAATTCTTTGTGCAAAATGTTTCGCATTCTTTCTTCCGATATCCCCACAACCTCAGCTATCTCACTCACTTTCACTCGCCTATCGTCCAACACAATATCATGTATTTTTTCAACGATTTCTGGTGTGGTTGCGGTTTTTGGCCGTCCTTCACGTGGGTCGTCTTCGAGGGACGTACAACCACGTTTAAATTCAGCTGCCCACTTTTTAACGGCTGACATCGAAGGAGCAGAGTCCCCGTACACTTTTGTCAACTTCGGATGAATTTCCATCCAAAACAAAGAATTTTATAACAGCACAATATTCAAGTTTATCCATATAAAAAAATAACACGCACGACGTCCACTACAAAAATTCTTGCAAATAAATTACTTGAGAGAACAAGTTGAAAGTTTTCATATGAACTAAAGACACATACAGCCACGCAGGAAACATAAATTTCTGTTAATTGTAACGCCATCTCTCTGTCAAGCCGAGAACTTTTCACCTTGCCCTCGTAAATCATCATATCATTGGTGATATTTCAAAACTAAATTTTTATAATTATATAAACATTGAAAGAATGACACGTTCCCGCCTTTGTGTGTGGCGTTTAAAGATACCCCAGGTCCTCACAATCAGATTTGGAGATCAAATCAAAGAATAGAAACAGTTTCTATTTGTGAATTAGCATTCCTTATATTATAGTGCGCATGCGTGTTTTCAAAGTTTCAAAATATTTTTGCTCTTGGTGGTTTTTCACTGTATTTAAGATTGGAATTTCAACTAAGTAAATAAACTAGTCGAATTTGAATTAAATTAAATAATTTACGATCATGACATACATCATCTGATTCTGGTACATGGATAAGAAAAATGTTTGGAAACATTTTTAAGCTTTACGTTTCTACTTACAAATCTGTAGAAAATAATCTTAAAATATTGCCCGACTTCTCAAAATGACAATTTTGAAACGTGAAAATAATCTAGTAAATACTACCAACTGCTCGCAATACAGCTCAGAACTTAACACCGATAAACACAGTTAAAATTCCTAGTTTAACTTATAAAATAGCTAGCCTACGTAATATCCTTTTCGTATTTGACGAAATCGAAATTTCCCGTTCGCTAATGCATAAATCCAGCTTTATTTGAATAGACAATTTGTTTTATAATCATTTATGCACAACAATATATTTTTCGAAAAAATTATTGTATGAGGAAGTCGGAAACAAGGCATTTGATCTTGTTATCTTATTTGAAAACTTATTCATAACAAATTCACTTATTTTTCAGATACTGTGTGCTTCCTGCACTTGATGATCATACCTCGGAAGAAAACAGCCCTTCACTTGCAATGAACAAACGGAAAAAGTTCAAGCTCAAGCAGTGCAAATACATGGGTGACCCCAAGAACTTCACCAACAGGTACTGCAAAGTAAAAATGTTCAGGTGCGGAATTTGCTACAAAAGATTCGAGAAGAAAGAGTTTCTCAGGCTACACGTGGAAAGTATTCATATTGCCATCAAACATAAACATTCCATACGTGACTATCAAAAAGTTAATATTACCAGTACAGAAGAGAAAACTTCAAACTCACATTATAGAAGAAAACAGTTTAAATGTTTGAAGTGCAATTTTCAAACAAACAACAAATACTATCTAAAATCGCACGCGAAAACAAAGCATCTTAAAGAATACGATTACAAATGCATGAACTGTGAATACAAGACAAACTACAAGAAGAATTTACAAATACACATGAAAAGCAAACATCTTAATGAAAATGATTTCAAGTGCATGGAGTGTGAGTACAAGACAAACATCACGTCACATTTAAAAAGACATATGATAACTAAACATCTTAAAGAATACGATTATAATTGCACTGAGTGTGATTATAAGACATACAACAGGACGTATCTAAAAGATCACGTGAAAACTAAACATCTTCAGGAATACGATTATAATTGCGTGGAGTGTGAGTACAAGACAAACTATAAATGTCTCTTGGAAACACACCTGAAAACAAAACATCTTAAAGAAAATGATTTTAGTTGCGAGGAGTGTGGATATAACACGAACTATAAATCAATGTTAAAAGCACACATAAAAACCAAACATCTTAAAGAATACGACTATAATTGCATAGAATGTGAGTACAAGACAAACTACAAGAACGATTTACGAAGGCACATGAAAACTAAGCACCTTAAAGAATACGATTATAATTGCAAGGTGTGTGATTATAAAACGAATAATAAGAAATATCTAAAAGAACATGTGAAAACTAAGCATCGTAAAGAATATGACTATAATTGCATGGAATGTGAGTACAAGACAAACTACAAGAAGAATTTACAAATACACATGAAAAGTAAACATCTTAAAGAAAATGATTTTAATTGCATGGACTGTGAGTACAAGACCAACTATAAGTCAACGTTGGAGGCACACGTAAAGGCTAGACATCTTAAAGAACATTATTTTAGTTGCATGGAGTGTGAGTACAAGACGAACTTTAAGACAAAATTGCAAATGCACATAAAAACAATACATCTCAAACAATACGATTATAATTGCACAGAGTGTGAGTACAAGACAAACAGGAAGTGCAATTTCCAAAGACACATGAAAACTAAACATCTTAATGAAAAAGATTTTAATTGCATGGATTGCGGTTACAAGACGAACTATAAAACAATGTTAGAGGCACATCTGAAAACTAAACATCTTAAAGAAAATGATTTTAACTGCATGAAGTGTGAGTACAAGACAAACTTCAAGTCAAATTTTCAAATACACATAAAAACGAAACATCTCAAGGAATATGATTATAATTGCGTGGAGTGTGAGTACAAGACAAACAACAAGAAACATTTAGAAATACACATGAAAACTAAACACCTTAAAGAATACGATTTTAATTGCGCGGAATGTGAGTACAAGACGAATGACAAGGCATGTCTAAAAGAACACGTAAAAACGAAACATCGTAAAGAATACGATTATAATTGCATGGGATGTGAGTATAGGACAAACTACAAGAATAATTTGCAAATACACATGAAAAGTAAACATCTTAAAGGAAATGATGTTAATTGCGTGGTGTGTGAGTAGAAGACAAACTATAAGCAGAATTCAAAAATACACGTGGAAACTAAACATCTTAAGGAATACTATAATTACATGATGCGTAAATACAAGACAAACGAGTAGCCACATTTCTAAAAGAACATGTGAAAGTTAAGCAACGTAAAGAATTCGATGATAATTGAATGGAGTGTGAGTATAAGACAAACAACAAGAATAATTTACAAATGCACATGAAAACAAGGCACCTTAAAGAACATGATTATAATTGCGTGGTATGTGAGTAGGGGACAAAGTACAAGAATAATTTACAGATACAAGTGGAAACTAAACATCATGAAGTGTGAATACAAGACAAACGGCATGGCATATCTGAAAAAACAAATGTAAACTAAACAACGAAAAGACTATGATTACAATTGCATTGAGTGTGAGTGTAAGTTAAACTGCAAAAATAATTTACAAATACACATGGAAACTAAACACACAAGGAATACGACTATAATTGCACGAAGCGTGAGTACAAGACAAACGACAAGGTACATGCCTGAAAGAGCATGGGAAAGTTAAGCAACGTAAAAGAATATGATTATAATTGCATCAAGTGTGAGTATAAGATAAACTACAAGAATAATGTACAAATACAAGTACTAAATGTTAAAGATTTTAAGCATGTCTTGGCAATTTATGTATGCATATTTTCTTATGTTTATTTTATTGATACATTATAATGCACACATCAAAAAATGTTGGCGATATATTTAACTGTACAAGGTCAAAGCGCCTCTGCGTAACCGGCGTAGTTTTCAACATTCTACGTACGTTTGTTCGTCAATACATATTCTACGGATGCGAACATGTACTATCCATCGTTGCTGTTTAGTCAAAATTGGGGCTAACGTGGCCATATGACTGTTTTAGGCCGCGTACATCACCACCTCCCCTTGCCCAACAGTTCCTAAACACAATACGGGATGGCGAATAGTTCCGCTTATACAAGGCGTCTGCAGCCTAGAGCATTTGGGATCGCGAGCCTATTTTGCATGGCGAAGACCGATCTTTAATTGCTGCTTTCACCCTACCAAAAGTTCATGCTCTAATCGCGATTTCGCAAAATTATGCTAAGTGGACTCACAATCCTGGACTAATACGAAACGAATCCTCTCTGAACGTGTACGTTAGTGGTATAGTACACTAACTACACTGTCTTATTCGACTGTCTTGACCAGTCTTCGATATCAAATAGATAAAATGCATATGAGCACATTAAGAACATGCTCTAGAGACGAAAAGGCAGGTAGGTAATACAAGCACACACACTTGATGCCAGCATAAATAGATCTCTACCATGAATTGAGATATATGCAGAGTTACAAACTGTTATGCAGATAGTATTCGTAAATGTTAGATTATATTTTATTAGAAAAGAATTTTCTGTTTTATGTAAATAGCTTTATTTTGTGTTAATAAATGTATTAAAGGTGTACAAGGCTTTTATTTTCAAATACAGGCATACCTTTCCGAAGCAAATAATATAAAATTTTATTCTTTACAAGTAAAGGAAGTGCGCTAATAAAATTATTATCCTGATCACAATTAGCACACAGGTAAATTCATTACCATACCAAGGCTCGAACGTGAGTTGAGTGATGATTTAATCATGTGCTGCATAAAAATGCAGCAGAAGTGCGTAAGGTTGTAAGATCAATAACTCGTACCAGCTGAGCTAACTGACCAGACTAATTTACGGAGTCCAGAAATTGGTCATAAACAATTAACATAAGGAGTACCTATGTGGACTATTAAATTTTTTTCTTGATATGTGGCGTAAAGCTTGTGCACTAGAATTTATAGAACGTTCACGGTGCTGTATTGTCTTTTATCTAATATAAACATCTTTTTCTCTCTTTCGGGAAATACACTAGTGCTACCATTTTTATGTGAATAGACCGTATTAATAGCTGTATATTATTTAGTATGTTGGGATTAAGCGTCTGGAAGTTAACCGCATACACTACATTAGGACTTGATCAGACTTGACAACTACGTAAGCTGTCTCCATAAAACATGAGTGTGAACGTAAAATAAGCAAAGGTAAATTTTTATATACCAAAAGTGTATCTTCTATGTCACAGCTAGTTATTGGGGCAGTATGAAAATTCTGTAAAATGCTGCCCTACTTTGAAAATATGCATCATATTGAATAGGCCTGATGTGAAATTGGTAAAAAGTCGTGATTTCTTTTAAGAATACTTACATTATGTCTAAGAAGGTATTCAAATATCGAAGGCGAATATTTAAAAATAGCAATATTCGACTACAATTTATCTCTCTGGCGTCATTAAAATTCATATCTCTTTGTCATGCCAAAATATTTGAATAGATTTGGTGGCTGCCAACCTTTTCCGTCAATTCTATAGTCTTAATTTAGCCACAATTTGCCGGAAAAATTAGTTCGATATCGGGCAAAAGAAAGCCCTTGTTTAAAATTGATTGATATTTATATGTATATAAAGTTGCATACACATGAGGCGTATACATATTTAATTTTTCCAGAATTACAAGTAACCCACTTTAGGAAATTTGAATTTATTTTAAGAGTATTAAATATATCCAAAAACAGGAACCAAAGCATCCCAAAAATACAGTTATGTCATTTCTGCCAGTATGTCAATTTGTTAATAATCTTCACTGTGGTAATTAAATGGATCGTGTTTTCCATTTTTTATTTGTTCGAATTAATTTTTAACATTTTAAGGAGTGAGTTCTTGCTTATATAAGAAATAATTAAGTCGATTTTTGTTATTGTTAATCGATTTTTTTCTACCTGCTTACTGACTTGTAAATCGCTTGTTATTAATCTTATAACCTCAATCATGCACTTTTTTTGATAATGTATATAGTGGCCTCTGCTGTACGTATTAGAAAGTCATATCATCGAAAAAAATTACTAGAATTTTTCGAAATAAAATACGCAGATGCAGACCTAAACCGAATGTCCTAATTTTGAAATTGACTGAAAAGTGAATTGTTTATTGCTCTACACCATAAATGCTCTCAAGCTAACAATTGAAATAATAGACTTGTTACAAATACATTTATTTGTAAAACACTACGCCCATTTGTGTGCTACTTATACATATTTTATTAATGTTGTCTATGCTGTTGAGTTTGATCAGTGTGCATTTTCTAAACTTTGAACAAAGTTCTGGCTGAGAAAGAGATAGCATCGATATGAGAATTCTGTCCTTCATATTCTGAATGTTGTATTGCCATTTCATCAATAAGTGGCAAAGTAAAAATTTATTTCTCTGAATGTTTCGCTTTCATTGTTAATATGTTTAGATTCTAAAGTGAATCTAGGACTGGTATTTATAAACGAAAGCAGGTTTTATGTTTTTGTATATGACAAACAATTTGTACATTTACGTTTGCGTGTTTTATTTCAATTTATAGGGCTTTCAAAACGGCAAGTTTTCTTAACAAATGTTTTAAACATTATTGAGAATACCAATCTTTTATTCTAATAACTGTTACATATTTAATATCATTACTCCATTTACTTGTCAATGTTTAAATGTCTTTAAAAGATGTATAACTTACTGTATACAACTCTATTTCGTGTTACCTGTTTGTAACACTTCCAAAGTTACCCATATTTTTATTTATCTGTATATACTCAATCTTCGTTAATTTAATAAAGCACAGTTTCAAGAGTAATCTGAATGTTGTTTTGTCTGGATGCTAGGCCTGGTTGATTCAAAAGAACTCCAGCTAAACCCTATTATTGTATTAGGAAAGAATTTAATAAAAAAGAGTCCCGATAATAATTAAACATTATGCTGTATTTCATGATACAAAATTTAATCTAAGAGCCTTTTCCTCATGTTTACTTACTTTAGAACATAAATAAACAATGTCTGTGAAGTTTTCACTGATGTGCTTGGTTTTACAAAGCACCGCTTAGTTTACTGAAAACTTTAAAATTTAAATTGTCGTACACAAATTTTTATTATTTACGTTTGTTTTTTTTCTTCCAAAACCATATTTCTTTGGTTATAGTAGACGTATGGGTCCTGACCACTTTTCCAAAATTAATCATATACCCTATTGCAATTATATTGTTCGAGATGTTTACTTTTAATGTGCATTCGTAAATTATACTTGTTGTTTGTCTTGTAATCACACTCCATGCAAGTATAATCGAATTGCTTAAGATGTACCTTTTTTACGTGTGCTTTTAACCAACGTTTATCGTTGGTTTTGTATTCACACTCCCTGCAATTAAAATTATATTTTTTCAGATGTTTTGTTCTTACATGTCTTACTAAGTCAGATTTAGAGTTTGTTTTGTATTCACACTCCTTGCAATTGTAATCGTATTCTCTAAGATGTTTCGTTTTCACATGTGCTCCTAATTTAGATTTTTTGTTTGTCTTGTATTCACATTCCGTGCAATTATAGTTATATTCCTTGCGATGTTTCGTTTTTACATGTGCATTTAAATAATACTTTTGGTACGTCTTGTATTCACATTCCGTGCAATTAAAATTATATTCCTTCGGATGTGTCGTTTTTAGAAGATGTATTTTCTTTACGTGTATTTTTAAGTTAAATTTTTTATTTGTTCTATATGCACAGTCCGTGCAATTATAATCGTATTCTTTAAGGTGTTTCGTTTTCGTGTGTGCTTCTAAGTAATGTTTTTGGTATGTCTTGTATTCACATTCCGTGCAATTATAAGCGTATTGTTTAAGATGCATTCTTTTTACGTGTATTTCTAGGTTAGATTTTTGGTTTGTCTTGTACTCACATTCCGCGCAGTTATGATCGTATTCTTTAAGATGTCTCGTTTTTACGTGTCTCTCTAATATAGATTTATTGTTTGTTCTGTATTCACATTTCGTACACTTATAATTATATTCTTTCCGATGTTTCGTTTTTACGTGTGCTTCTAAGTAATATTTTTGATATGTCTTGTATTCACATTCCGTGCAATTATAATCATATCGTTTAAGATGTTTCACTCTAACATGGTCTTTTAAATGAGATTTCCTGTTGGTCTGGTATTCACACTCCACGCAATTATAATCGTATTCTTTTAGATGTTTCACTCTAACATGGTCTTCTAAGTGAGATTTTCTGTTGGTCTGGTATCCACACTCAACGCAATTATAATCGTATTCTTTAAGATGTTTCGTTTTTACGTGTCTTTCTAACGTACGTTTATCATTTGTTTTGTGTCCACACTCCATGCAATAATAATCGTACTCTTTAAGGTGCTTCGATTTAATGTGTATGTCAAAGCAACGTTTATCGTTTGTTTTGTATTCACACTCCGTGCAATTATAATTGTATTCTTTAAGATGTATTGATTTAACATGTATTTCTAAAGCACTTTTATGCTTCGTTTTGTACTCGCACTCCGTACAATTATAATCGTATTTTTTAAGATGTACCGTTTTTACGTGCATTTTTAGACATGATTTTTTGTTTGTATGGAACTTCTGTGAGTTTAAAGTTTTCCCTACCATATTTTTAGCATTAACTTTCTGATAGTCACGTATAGAATGTCTCTGTTTAATGCCAATATGAATATTTTCCACGTGCAGTTTGAGAGACTCTTTCTTCTTAAATCTTTTGTAGCAAATTCCGCATCTGAACATTTTGAGCGCGTAACGTCTGTTGGTGTGGTTCTTGGGGTCGCCTGTGTACTTGCACTCCGTGATCTTGGACATTTTAGGTTTTTTAGGTGAAGGTGAAAGACTCTTTTCTTCCGAGGCATGATCATCTAGTGCAGTAACTACACACTGTCTGAAAATAAATGAGTGTTAGGAATAAACTATAAAATACGACTTCCACGTACAATAATTTTCTCAGTTATATAAATCGGAAAATATACGTTTCGATGCATAAATGCGAAATATCAATTGCCTATTAAAGTAAACGCATCGTTTGTACATTTCTAGAAATAAAATATAGATGCGTTAATAGTTTCATTTACGTTTTTACACTGTGCTCTTTAAAATACATATTTCATTAAGAACTTGAACGTCTGTTATAATTCAATTTAATTCTAGCCGTTAATCTTAAATTGAATCTACCAGGTCGGCTGAAAAGTCCCCGGACTGACACATAGATGGCGTTACTGTTATTAAATCCATATATTTTTTTAGATAGTACTAACCTTCAAACGAAACGTGTCAAAATTTGATAGCAATTCGACCATTAGTTACTGAAATATTGCGTTAAGAGTGAAGCTACTTTTGTTATTTAAAAAAATGGCAAAAAAGAATTTCGTGTGCTGATAAAGTACTGCTTTTTGAAGGGAAAAAATACCGTTGAAGCAAAAGCATGGCTTGATGAGGAGTTTCCGGACTCTGCGCCAGAAAAATCAACCATAATTGATTGGTATGCTAAGTTTAAACGTGGTGAAATGAGCACCGAAGACGGAGAACGCAGTGGACGACCAAAAGAGACTGTCACCGACGAAAACATCAAAAAAATTCGCAAAATCATTTTAAATGACCGTAAAGTAAAGTTGATCGAGATAGCTGACATCCTAAAGATATCAAAGGAACGTGTTGGACACATCGTGCATGAATATTTGGGCATGCGGACGCTCTGTGCAAAATGGGTGCCGCGCGAGCTCACATTCGATCAAAAACAACGAGTTGATGATTCTGAGCTGTGTTTGAAGCTGTTAAATCGTAATAAAACCGAGTTTTTGCGTCGATATGTGACAATGGATGAAACATGGATTCATCACTATACTCCAGTGTCCAATCGACAGTCAGCCGAGTGGACTGCACGCGATGAACCGGCTCCAAAGCGTGGAAAGCTGCAAACAGTCAGCTGGAAAAGTTATGGCGTCAGTTTTTTGGGATGCGCATGGAATTTTCATAGATTATCTTAAAAAGGGCCAGTCCATCAACAGCGACTATTATACAGCGTTATTGGACCGTTTGAAGAACGAAATCGCAAAAAAACGGCCCCATATGAAGAAGAAGAAAGTGCTGTTTCACCAAGACAATGCACCGTGTCACAAATCAATGAAAACAATGGCCAAATTAAGTGAATTGGGTTTCGAATTACTTCCCCATCCACCGTACTCTCCAGATGTAGCCCCCAGCGACTATTTCCTGTTTGCAGACCTCAAGAGAATGCTCGCCGGGAAGAAATTTAGCAGGGATGAGGAGGTGATCGCCGAAACTGAGGCCTATTTCGAGGCTAAAGACAATTCGTACTACAAAAATGGTATCGAAAAGTTGGAAGAACGCTATAATCGGTGTATCGCCCTCGAAAGCAACTATGTTGAATAATAAAATCGAATTTTGCCAAAAAACTGTGTTTTACTATGGTAGACCGGGGACTTTTCAGTTCGACTGTTAATGATAGAATAAACAATTTTTACCTTGCGTTTCTTTTACAGCAGTAAATTTCGTGGCATTCTAGATATTCTTTCTTCTCCAGGTGAATTTTACAAAATGGGCATTGCATGAGCTCTAAAATTGCATAAAAACATTCTCTCGATCACTATAACCAAAGAATATGTTAGAAGAAAATATAAAAGAGGAATGCAAATAAGACAATAAAAAAGAACATGTAAGCTTTTACGATAGTTTTTGTACATAATTTAAAATTATTGGGTAAACTATACAGATGATGTTAGTGAAGAAAAGGCAAGATACAATTCAGAAAAAAAAAAGGAGAAACAAGCAATAAACAAATAAGTGAAAGGAATTAGTTAAATCCCGCACCTCTGCATTTGTAAAGGCACAGATACAGGCGAAAACTTCATAGTGGGCAGTATTTACTTTAAAAATAAATTGAAAGCAACACAAACAATTTTTTATGCTGAATTAATCAGTATCTGATTAGAAAGCACCCAAAACAAGGTTTATTGAATCATTTTCATGCGCTTAATTTATAAGTTTGCTGTAATAACTAAGGACATTTTCATTTCAAGAGAAACTTTCTTGGTTTCATACCTTCGAAGTTTCTATTGGTCCCGTTAGGGCAAATAGTTTCGTGTTCAACCAAATATAATTTCATACTGAAACCAAGGCAACAACAGGTGCAGGCAAACACATCTTTGGCATATTTTTCTATATGAGGCATAAATACCAATTCCATACTGCCATTCCAGTTTTCTTCGTATTCGTCACCAAAATACACCAATAACTCTTCACCTTTCTGTATTTCGCATATGCTGCTATAATATAGATTACCTTCATATTGAAATGCATGTAGGTTTTGATCAGAAAGACTCCTGACACAATTAACGTGCTGCATCCAGTTTAAAAATTTATCATTGTTCACTACGAATTTTCCTCCTTTAAGCCTCCAAGAGGATTCCGCGCTACTAAATCCGGTGAACGGCCCAAATTTTACACCTTTAGGTATTGTTTTTAAAGCAAATATGCCAGCCTTTCCAAATAAATTTTCCTTAATTTCTAGGACATCAATTGGTAACTCTTTTTCCATTTTGCCATTAAAACCATTTCCGTTTAAAATGCATATAAGCATTCCACATTTGGTACAATATTCTTCATAATATTCATCACAGTTGTTACAAACTATAAAAAAAATATTCTCATAATGATATTTTAAATGATTACTATAAATTGTGAATAATTACTAGAGCGGCGACGAAAGTGGCAATACCATAGGCAGTACGGTAGAACGGGCAATTGGTGCGCAGTGAATGAGATCATTCACATCAAATACAATACGGTTCACGGTTGGTGTTTAAGTGTAAATTATAAACTGCGGCGAAAGTGTCCGTAGCAGTGCCGTGTCTAGACTTATTCTTACACAATTAGTGCTTACCTAGTAATATGTAATTTCATAACCCTGGTAATGTGTTGTGGAAGTAACTGTACATCTGCATCATTGCATACGTCTCTACGGTTGCTTCTGTAAATGACGTCCTTCGCGACGAGAAAATGTTTTTGTATAGAGAAAAAGATCGTTCGGCGTCTATTGATGTAATTTTGGCAGAAAGAAGCTGTTGTTCAAAATCATTCCAGGGCTCACTATTTGCACATTTGTCATAAATAGTTCGTAAAACATGCAAGTCCGGATTTTTTTTTAAAACACTTAATAATTTTTGATGAGCTCGTACACCAGCAGCGCCAGTTAAACTATGCAAATGAGCGGTCACATTTTGCACTATGCATAGTGATGCGTCTAAGGGCAGCGAATCGTTTTCGTTTTGAAGTTTTGTAATTGCTTCTACTAATGGATGGTAATTGTTATATATTGTATGCAGATCTTCCAGAATTTGGGGATTTTCAAATTGATGTTGACTGTCTCTGATTGCTTGGGATTCGGTTGGCCTAAATTTTGATATAACGGATTTAACTTTGTGAAAATTCTTATGGTAATAAAAAGCTGCATTTAGCCACGTGCCCCATCGTGTAAGAATGGGTTCCGGTGGTTCCGAAATATCTGGACAAGTTTTATGAAATTCTTTAAGTCGTGTAGGGGATTTAAGAAACACTTGTTTGGTGGATCCAATCAAATGATCAACGTTTTTATAACTACTTCTAACATTTTCAGCAACTAAATGAAGAGCATGGAGTACACAAGTTATGTGTATTAATTTAGGAAAAGTTACTTTTAGTAAACGTCCGAGTAGTAACATAGTAGCAGCACCATCTGTTACAAGCATGCAGACTTGAGTACTATGAATGTGAAATTTCTTTAAGGTGTTCATTATTATTTGCTGAATATTTGCCGCAGTACATGCTTGTATACGTTTACAGGCTAACAAATAGGGCTGTGAAAATGTGTTGGCTGATAAAATACGTACGATTACGTTTATTATACTATTTTTTTTTAAATCAGTAGTCTCATCTACAGTAACCCACGCATTTTTATTATGCAATTCTCTTTTTGCTATATTTTCAAGCCTCTCTCTTAAAGGCGGCAAATGTTTCTGTAAAGTTCTTCTTGCAGGTAATTTATAATTTGGCAGATATTTATTCCAGAACACTTGAAAAGGGCGTTTGCTGATTAAACGAAGCGGCAAATTACATGCAGTCAACATAAATAAAAAATCATAAAGGAATGTTGCATAAGGTATTTCATTTCTTTTGTTCAGTTTATGTATTGCACTGTTCACATGTTTTTTACAATTGTCTTTCTTCCGTATTATAAGTCGCTTATTACAAACCAAACACAATACTGCACATCCATCATACTTTAAATCGGGAAATTCTGCTATGTATTTTCTAACCGACGTAGCAAACGGCACAGACTTTCGCGACATGTTTGTGTGAAGTTATTATAAACACCAACCGTGAACCGTATTGTATTTTATGTGAATGATCTCATTCACTGCGCACCAATTGCCCGTTCTACCGTACCGCCTATGGTATTGCCACTTTCGTCGCCGCTCTAATAATTACTGTTGAGTAGTTATTGTATTAAATGATGAAATAAGTAATCAGTGCATTCAGTTACTAAAAGTGTGGTAACTAATATTCATTAAAAAAAATATTCAGATAATAAATTTATACTTTTTTACTTTAAAGTACACATGGCAATCTTGACCCCCATAATAATGTCTGTACGTTTAAAATATTTATCAAATTTTCACATTTGTCAGCTTACCGATCATTATTTTTGCTTTCATTACTTACCTCATTTATGTGATGTCCCGAGCAATTTATAATGTACACATTCAGCGAATACACTAATATGTGTATGATATTTGGGTTTTGCAATGGAAATGGGCACTTGGTAAGAGACATATATGCAATACGATATCCACACCGGCAGCACCTACCTACCAATACATTTTGAAGATTGAATCAAAGACTTCGTGAACTAGACACATTTGTTCCCAGTCAACGTAATGCAGGTAAACCAAGATATCGTCGTTCGATCTAAGTTGAAGGAATATTGGATATTATACATCAGGACCTTACTTGCAACCCTAGACAAATAGTCTAGGAAATAAATATTCCAAGTCAGCCAACAATTCTTTCGGTGCCTACAGAAAGCATTTTAAGACCGTTTCATGTTACAAAAATACAACTATTATACGAAAAGGACGATTTGCAAAGAATAATGTTTTCCAATACAGTTTTAAACAAAACTCAACAAGATCTAAACATTTTATCAGTTATTTTATGGAGTGACGAATGCGTGCTCACATGAGATGATATCTTCAACTGTCACAATTTTCATTTTTGGGCGGAAGAAAATCTCAGAGCTACTTGAGAATTTGAACGCCAAAAACAATTTTCTGTGGATGTTTGACTAGACATCCTAAATTTAAAATTCTAGGACCAATATTTCTTCCAAATAGACTAAATGCAAATGAATAGGTAAATGTGTTAGAGGTAGCATTGGTTATTCCATTAAATGTCAGAGCTAACTTGTATTACATGCACGGCGGTGCACCAACTCATAATGCAAGAATTACAAGATCATTAGATATGAATCGTCTTGACTTCTTTGTTTGGGGTTTTTTGAAGGAAAAAGTTTATGCAGAAACTGTCACTGACATACATACATATACTTACATAGCTGTTTATTATCGAGTTCGATTTTTATATCATCAGCAACATCATGGTCTACTTTAATCTTGGCCTCTATATTAGTTGCTGGTAATTCTAATTTAATATCGGTAGATAGCAGATCCAGTTTTATTTCATCATTTTTTGTACATTCGTTTAATTCTGTGGAAACTACATTAATGGTGGTCTCGCTGACAAGCACTTTATCATCCAAATAAATATCACCTTCGAATTCTTTCTTTACATCAGAAAAAGTTTCTGAGAACACTGCGTTATCCATACTGAGCATCTTTTTTAGTATTTTTTCTTGATCTTTGGTGGCTACAATTACTCCAACCAACGACTCAAATTACAGATAATTTCAATCTTATTAAATTTTAGCTTGCTTTGATGTCTGAAACTAATTTCTTGAAATGCATGGAAATTAATAAGTGTAATAAAGTCAATTCTATTATCCTCCTTAATGATCAATCGGATTTAAACAATTCACCTCTTTTATTTAATAGCACTCATTATTTCTATTTTAATTTCTTGCTCTAATTGTACATCATAATTTCATTAGTTCTTAATGTTTTCCTATTACTTATGTTTATAGATATTTTGAAGAAAGGTTTATTACTGATAATCTTGTATGTATATTTTACCTCTACCCCTTTCTTGTAAGCGAATTTAATTATTGCTTTTCGTTTTCTTATATAAAGGAGACTTGTAACCTATACTGTACTTCTTCGACAGACGAAACTATACTGCATTTCAAACAGAAAAAGACAAATTTCTGAACAGACTTATATGACAATTAATTCTCATTGGTTGAGATCAAGACAAAATTTCATAGTCTTATCTATAATGAGGTACTGTTTTAACTTTCTTAAAGTAATAAATAAAATTACATGTGTTTTCTAAACAAATATCTTATCTACATACGTAAAAACAAAAATTTAATGTGTCGATTATGTAACAATACTACTGAATTATTTACTTTTCTATTTAAATTTTATAGGTTGTAACTTCAAATTAAAAAATGGACACTTCGTTGCATTACTTAAGCAGACAGAAATCATCTCTTGAATCTATATTCAATAAACACAAATCACTCTCTTAAAGTAAAAGAACCATTAGGCGCCATCTGTAATCAATGCACGCTTTATAGAAAATTATTTTTTTTTTGACAGTTTGAAACTAAATATCGATAATATCGGTATGAAATTAGTAGTTATTTGAATTTAATTGTAAAACGTAATTCTAATTTTTAAAAATTAAATCTACCTATTTAAAGTTTTTGTCAATCACAAGATTTTGAACAATACATATAATTATGAATGGAAAAAATTAAGTTCTATAAAAAGCATCTAAACTGAAATATAAATAATGGAACACATTAAAACGTTTTATTTAAATTAAAATGTGCATTACACATATTCTAAACCATGTACATATGTACATTATTACATTTATTTGTATAACTTACTTATTATGTACAACATATGTAATTAGCACACAATAATTACTCCGTTCTCAAGAATTAACTCTTTATTTACAAAATCAATTGGTAAATTGAAAACCATCATGTATTTAATGGAACACCACTGGATACTGTAAGAGGTGGAATACTATTGCAAAGTTACAAAGAAGAATAATTGGGCCAATTTTCTTTTTCAACACAAATGCTCAAAATTATATAGAGTAAATATAGCAACCTTTTATTGAAAGCAAAATTAAGTGGAGCACAGGATCGAAGTCCGTACCAAACTTTCCCCGTCAAGTCAGAAAAAAAAGTGTTTGAAATCAGTTTCATGCGCCAATATAAATTTGAATGCGTGTGTAAAATATTAAACTGGTGCCTACAACTTACAACAGAATTATAAATACTGTAATACAATATGTGAAGATAAAGCAGAATATTTCTTGGTTTTCGAATTCATTTTGATTATGGTGAGGAAACCGAATCATCACTATTACTATCGTCTTCTCCAATAGTAATTATGACTGGTCCGACAACCTCATCGAGACCCTTCATACATGTTTCTTCTTTGATAATATGACTTATGCAGTTTTGCCATGTGTCTGCAGTTACATTATTAATAGCATGATATAAGAGCTGTTTAGCTTCATTTAATTTAAGTTTTATTTGTTGCCGCAACCTAATTTTTTACTTGAATTATATGAGTTCAATCGGATTCAGCTCGAAGTGGTACAGATTTTTGCCATTTCAACGATTACATAAGAAACATATTTACTTTTGACCATTTCTTACTAAATTCAATAATTCCGCTCTGATCGTATCGTCTTCATATTTTATCCTTTT
Organism: Dermolepida albohirtum; assembly: GCA_031893035.1. NCBI lineage: Eukaryota > Metazoa > Arthropoda > Insecta > Coleoptera > Scarabaeidae > Dermolepida > Dermolepida albohirtum. The sequence continues at coordinate 51,294 of JAVIWB010006004.1, forward strand.
ATTTCACAACCAATTTTGTATATCCGCCATAATGTCACTGGTGTCTTTTCAACTTTGAGGCTATGACACGATGCATTATCCATAACCAGGACAGAATCAGGTAAATAAGGTATTATCTTAGTGCACCAGTTCTCAAATACTGTAGCGTTCATTTCCTCATGATAGTTTGATGTTTTCTTTCCTTCAAACAGTAACAAACCATTTTCTATTGAATCATCACGTCAACTGCAAATATGTAATATCCTTTCACAAATGCTTGTCTATGACTTAAAACATTTATGTCAGTCCATATGCAACCAAATTTTGCCTATATAGATCAGATTATTCCTGGATCTATAAAACGAAATACTTTTTAGATATTGGCGTTTCTCTCTTGCGATATCTTTTTCACTAAGAACACTGTTTCTACTTCATTTGAGGTATCTGCACGATATAACAGAATTATATTTAGATATATTAATACACTGCAAATATTCCTACTTAAAATTCAGTTGCTTCATTAATCGATATAATGTTGAGCAACTCATATATGGTGGTTCACCACTATCGTGAATAAAATCTTGACGCTATGTAAGTCAAGATTTTATTCAATGTTGGAGGTTCATTGTCACGAAACATGTTGTGAACTATTTGACGAACAGCATGTTTTAACAGTCTCGTCAACAGACTACAGTACAGAAGGTCTACTAGTCGTCGTTTTCGGCTCTAAAGTTTTCCCTGTCTTTTTGTATTTACCAACTTATACTCTGTGTTGGGAAAATTGCTAGTCACATATTATAACATGGAAAAATATTCCACTTATTGTACTCAATAAAGTTACCCATTAGTTAGGGAGATCTGATCCACGATGTCATTTTTTAGCATTAATTATCTGTTTTTACTCTTATTATAACTCGAACGGGGTCTGCAAACTTTCTCTTTGAATTATCCATACATTACTCTATTACAGTGACAAATTACTTAGTAAGAACTAAGTGGAATGTAACACCAAAGACATATTTGTCTTAGAAAAAGTAAATACATAGGAACATATTTGACTAACAGATGATAAAATATGAAGTAAAAACTTTTATGAAAGTAATCTGGTATGTAAACTTTCGCGGTCGTGGTTCGTACTATCTTTGTCTGGGTTTCCGGGCTGGAACCGCGTCACTGGTATAACTACCGACGTTTCGTGCCCACTCGTATGGGGCATCTTCAGGGCTCAACTACTGCTGCTGTCTGTCGCACTGAAACTGAGAGTTTCAGTGCGACAGACGAAGAAAATTCTATCAAAGTAATTTTCACAAATATAAATCGAAGTGTTTGTAGATAAACATGCCAGGTCTCACCAAGCTAGCTGTAGTTACATTTTATGCATATTTACCTTGGTTTGAAACATAAATAAACACTTTCTATGGAGTTCCGAGTGCCAAAATTCATCATAACTCGATTTGAACGAAAATATTAACAGCGCGTTCGTTATTTTACAGAATACTTACTAGGGCGTATCGTCACAGAAAATGCCATGACAGCAGCCAAAATTTTGCCGCTAAAATTTGAACCGACATACAAGAACACAAAATTTTACACGCTTAGGTATTTTCTTTACAAAATAATATAAGGTTTTCCAATAGGGATGATATGATTTTAAAGTGACATTTCGGCCATTTGTAATATGTCATGATCTGTCATTTGTTTTTCATTGTATTCAGTAGTGTTTACAATTTCATCATGGAGAGATATACGCAAAAACAACGTTTACAAATTATTCAGTTTTATTATCAAAATAATCGTTCTCCAATTGCAACTTTTCGTGCGCTTTGCCATTTTATGGTCGTAATAATAGTCCAAGTGTGCTCGCTATTCGTCGAATTGTTAAAAATTTTGAGGTTACATTTTCTTTACATAATTTTCAAGTGCCAATAAGACAAAGAACCGTTCGAAGTAATGAAAATATTGCTGCCGTTCAGGCAAGTGTTATTGAAGACCGTAATTTGTCGATTCCAAGACGTTCTCAACAATTGCGACTGTCTCAAACCACAACCTGTCGGATTTTGAGAAAGGATTGTTCTCACTCAAGAACTGAAGCCATTGGACCACCGTAAACGTCGTGAATTTGCTGATTTTGCCTTGGAACAACTTGAAAACGATAACGATTTTTTTTAAGAAAATCATCTTCTCTGATGAGGCTCACTTTCATCTGGATGGTGTGGTAAATAAACAAAACTGTCGATTCTGGTGCGAAGAAAATCCACAAATTATTTATGAAAAACCATTACATTCACCTACATTGACAGTTTGGTGTGGTTTTTGGTATGGTGGAATCATCGGTCCGTACTTCTTTCAAAATGAAGCTGGTAACACTGTTACTGTCAATGGAGAGCGGTATAGATTGCTGATAACCAACTTTTTATGGCCGACATTGGAAGAAGTTGATCTTGACAACATTTGGTTCCAACAAGACGGGGCTACGTGCCACACAGCAAATGCAATAATAGAATTATTGCGAGAAAAGTTGGAAGATTCGACTAGTTCAAGAAATTGTGATATGGAATAGCCTCCATGAGGTTGTGATTTAACACCATTAGACTATTTATTGTGGGGTTATTTGAAGTCATTGGTCCATCGAAATAAACCAGACTCTCTTCAAGCTTTACAATTCAATATTGAACGTGCCATTCATGACATACGACTAGATTTAGTGGAAAAAGTGCTCGAAAATTGGGTTCATCGAATTCGTTCCTGCAGAAGAAGTCGTCGAGACCATTTGAATGACGTTTTATTTAGAACTTAATTGTATCGATTGTACTTCACATTAAATAAAAAACTTTTGAATTTTCTTAACAGTAAGTGTGTTTTTTTTAAAGAAGTCATATCACTCTTATTTGATAACCCGTTATTGTTTTGGCTATAACACATACAGTACCGAGCAGTTTTCCAAAGTTAGTCTTGTACAGAATCATGAATTCTTTACTGTGTATTTCTAAAAGCGACTTCTGTTTGCCTTGTAACCACACTCTCTTCAATCATAATGGTGTTCTTTAAGATGTTTCGATTTAAAGTGTGTTTCAAAGCGACTTTTACGGTTTGTTTTGTATTCACATTCTGTGCAATTGTAATCGTATTCATTAAGATGTTTAGTTTTTATGTGTGTTTCCAAGTAAGATTTCAAGTCTGTCTTGTACTCACATTCCGTGCAATTATAATTATATTCTTTATTATGTTTAGCTTTCACGTGTCTTTCTAAGGTAGGTTTATGGTTTGTCTTGTATTCACATTCCGTGCAATTATAATCGTATTCTTTCAGATGTTTCGACTTAACGTGTATTTCTAAGTGAGACTTTTGGTTCGTCTTGTATTCACACTCCGTGCAATTATAATCGTATTCTTCGAGATGTTTCGTTTTTACATGTACTTCTAAGCTATATTTATAGTTTGTTTTGTATGCGCAATCCGTGCAGTTGTATTTGTATTCTTTAAGATGTTTCGTCTTTACGTGTTTTTCTAAGGTAGGTGTATGGTTCGTCTTGTATCCACAATCCGTGCATTTATGATGGTATTCTTTAAGATGTGTTGTTCTAACGTGACCTTCCAAGTGATATTTATTGTTCGTTTTGTATTCGCACTCCATGCAATTGTAATCGTATTCTTTAAGGTGTTTCGATTTAACGTGTATTTCAAAGCGATTCTTGCGATTTGTTTTGTATCCACACTCAATGCAATTATAGTCGTATTCTTTAAGGTGTTTCGCTCTAACGTGTATTTCCAAGTAAGATTTTCGATTTGTCTTGTAATCACATTCCGTGCAATTATAAACGTATTCTTTGAAATGTTTTGCCCTAACGTGATCGTCCAAGTGATATTTATTGTTCGTTTTGTACTCGCACTCTACGCAATTATAATCGTATTCTTTCAGATGTTTCGATTTAACGTGTATCTCAAAGCGGTTTTTACGATTTGTTTTGTACTCACATTCGGTGCAATTATAATTATACTCTTTAAGGTGTTTGGCCTTAATATGTATTTCTAAGTCAGATTTTTGGTTTGTTTTATATCCACACTCTACGCAGTTATAGTCGTATTCCTTAAGATGTTTCGATTTAACGTGCATTTCAAAGCGACTTTTACGATTCGTTTTGTATCCGCACTCCGTGCAATTATAATCGTATTCTCTAAGATGTTGCGCTCTAACGTGAATTTCTAAATGCGATTTTTTATTTGTTTTGTATTCACACTCTGTGCAATTATAATTGCGTTCCTTAACGTGCTTCATTTTTACGTGCATTTTTAGATACGATTTATTGTTTGTTTGAAACTTGCACTTCGAGCATTTAAGATATATTCCTTTATAACGTGAGTTTAGAGTTTTCTCTTCTATATTTTTAGTATTAATTTTGTGGCTCTGGCAGCCACGTACAGAATGTCTTCGTTTGATAGCAATATGAATCTTTTCCACGTGTAGTTTGAGGGATTGTTTCTTCTTGTATCTTTTGTAGCAAATTCCGCACCTGAACATTTTCGTACCACAATGCCTGCTGGTGTGATTCTTAGTGTAGCCTATGGATTTGAACTCCGTGACCTTGGACATTTTGAGTTTGTTGGTTATAGGTGGAAGGCTCTTTTCTCCGAAGGCATGATCATATAAGGAAGGAAGTACACTGCGTCTGAAAATAAATTAATATGTTAAGAACAAGTTTTCAAACAGAATAACAAAACCAAACGCCAGTTATTCTCAGACTTCCACGTACAATAATTTTGTTAGTTATATTATCAGGTTGTTACAAATGTAATGTCCGTTTTTTCCTTCAGTCTGAACCGAAACGCACATGCGTGAAGACGTGTATGTTTTTGGTGAAAATTATTATTGTATTTGTAGAAAAGGGTATTTATTTTGAAGTGTGTACCTGTTCAATTTCTTGGAAAGATTAATACACCTGTCCTTGTCTCGCCTATGGAAATGCTGTCGGCAAGAGATATTCGGGCAATTTACCTCTTTCAATTTAAAAAGGGATTAAATGCAGCTGCAGCAGCGCGAGAAATTAATCAGACGTTCGGTGAAACCACGTGTAATGAGCGCACATTACGGCGATGGTTTAAAAAATTCCGCGAGGGAAATTTTGATTTGGAAAATGAGCCTCGCGGATATGCGCGTAGCACCGTTAATGACGACGAGCTGCGTGTAGAAGTTGAAAGTAATCCGTCGACAACAGTGCGTAGCCTTGCAGAAACATTTCAAGTGTCCATTGCCACCATTAGTCGTCACCTTTCTTCGATTGGCAAAGTGAAGAAACTCGATCGATGGGTGCCGCACCAATTAACGGAAGCCAATAAGCTCCGTCGATTAGAGGTGGCTACCTCTTTGGCTAATCGACAGAAAGTTGAACCGTTTCTTCATCGAGTGGTAACGTGTGACGAAAAGTGGATACTTTATGATAATCGGAGACGGTCAGGATAATGGTTAGATCGAGGTGAAGCACCAAGACAGCATGCACGAGCATCACTTCACCCGCGAAAGATTATGGTGACTGTATGGTGGACCAGTAAGGGTATTATTCACTATTCATTTTTGCAACCTGGTGAAACCATCACAGCAGCGTCCTATTGCGCCGAACTGGAAACTATGCATGGAAAATTGAGGCGCTTGCAGCCCTCACTAGTCAATAAACATGGACCCATGCTTCTTCATGATAATGCAAGACCTCATGTTGCACGGCAGACAATCCAAAAACTTTCGGAATTTGGTTACGAAATTCTCCCTCACCCACCTTATTCACCTGACCTTTCGCCAACTGATTTTCATTTTTTCCGAAGTTTAGACAATCACTTAAAAAATAGGGACTTCCCTGACCGGGAATAGCAGTGTTTGAGCAATATGTGAGCCGTCAAAACCTAGATTTCTTCTCAAAGGGAATTTTTCAGCTTCCAGGCCGTTGGCAACAAACTATTGATGTAAATGGAGACTATTTTGCAGAATATATATTTATATTTTTTTAAATTTAGACTTTTTTTATTCCTTACAAATTCGGACATTTCATATGTAACAACCTGATATACAGGCAGTTCAGAAAATATATAGGTTTGCAGCATAAATGATTAAGAAAAAGTATCAATTACTTATTAAATAGCGTATTTACACTATGCTTTTTATAATATAGGTCTTGCTGTATTAATACTGATTGTTCAGATCCAAACATTAGTTTGAGCTTCTTTATAGCTCGAACAACCAACTGAAATGATTCTTAATGAGTAATCAAACAACTACTGTCGACAAAGTACTGGTTGAGATGCGTTTCGTGTAATTCCAACATTCATCAGTCGATTTGACGGTCGACAAATGTAGTAACCTGATCGCTATTCAATTAAAGCGATTGAGACTCGAGTCCACAACCCTGAGATTAAGTCTTATGCTCACGCCGGATAGAATTTCCAAACACGGCAGCAGGTAGGTTCGGGAGGAGTCACAGCCCTCACTTGTTTATAGTTTTTTTTTGTTTGAATTAATAACTTTCCCATTCATTATAGCGCAAACAACGCTCTCGTGGAAACCAACACTAAATACAAAACACAATATAATATTAACAACTAATCCATTTAATTGTTATTTCACTGCCAATAGACTTTTAATGTTATTCAATTTAATTTTAAGCGTTAATCTCAAATTTTTGAATTTATCTACTAATAAAACTAATTTTTACCTTGCGTTTCCTTTACAGCAGTAAATCTCGTGGCACTCTAGATATTCTTTCTTATCCAGGTAAATTTTGCAAAATGGGCAATGCACGAGCTCTAAAATTGAATGAAAAATTCAGTCGCTATAGTCGAAAATTATGTTAGAAGGAAATATAAGGGAGAGTACGAATTAGAGAATAACAAACAAGGGAGCTTTTAAAATAATTTGAGCACATATCAGGTTGTTACAGGACATGAAATGTCCGATTTCGTAAGGAATAAAAAAGTCTAAATTAAAAAAAATATAAATATTTATTCTGCAAAATAGTCTCCATTTACATCAATAGTTTGTTGCCAACGGCCTGGAAGCTGAAAAATTTCCTTTAAAAAGAAATCTAGGTTGTGACGGCTCACATATTGCTCAAACACTGCTATTACAGACTCCCGGTCAGGGAAGTCCCTATTTTTTAAGTGATTGTCTAAACTTCGGAAAAAATGAAAATCAGTTGGCGAAAGGTCAGGTGAATAAGGTGGGTGAGGGAGAATTCCGTAACCAAATTCCGAAAGTTTTTGGATTGTCTGTCGTGCAGCATGAGGTCTTGCATTATCATGAAGAAGTATGGGTCCATGTCTATTGACTAGTGAGGGCTGCAAGCGGCTCAATTTTCCATGCATAGTTTCCAGTTCGGCACAATAGGACGCTGCCGTGATGGTTTCACCAGGTTGCAAAAATGAATAGTGAATAATACCCTTACTGGTCCACCATACAGTCACCATAATCTTTCGCGGGTGAAGTGATGCTCGTGCATGCTGTCTTGGTGCTTCACCTCGATCTAACCATTGTCCTGACCGTCTCTGATTATCATAAAGTATCCACTTTTCGTCACACGTTACCACTCGATGAAGAAACGGTTCAACTTTCTGTCGATTAGCCAAAGAGGTAGCCACCTCTAATCGACGGAGCTTATTGGCTTCCGTTAATTGGTGCGGCACCCATCGATCGAGTTTCTTCACTTTGCCAATCGAAGAAAGGTGACGACTAATTGGTGGCAATGGACACTTGAAATGTTTCTGCAAGGCTACGCACTGTTGTCGACGGATTACTTTCAACTTCTACACGCAGCTCGTCGTCATTAACGGTGCTACGCGCATATCCGCGAGGCTCATTTTCCAAATCAAAATTTAACGCGTGGTTTCACCGAACGTCTGATTAATTTCTCGCGTTGCTGCAGCTGCATTTAATCCCTTTTTAAATTGAAAGAGGTAAATTGCCCGAATATCTCTTGCCGACAGCATTTCCATAGGCGGGACAAGGACAGGTGTATTAATCTTTCCAAGAAATGGAACAGGTACACACTTCAAAATAAATACCCTTTTCTACAAATACAATAATAATTTTCACCAAAAACATACACGTCTTCACCCAGGTGCGATTCAGTTCAGACTGAAGGAAAAAACGGACATTACATTTGTAATAACCTGATAGTTAAAAAAATTCAGAATAAAGAAAGAGCTACATAAATAAGGGAGAAACAAACAATAAACGAAGGGGAAGAAACCAAAAAACTTTATTAGATCCTGTACATGTGTATCTCTAAAGGTACAAATGCACTTACTTTACAGGTACATCGAAAACAATAACACGTCGATCAATAAGTTCCGAAACTACACCCAAAATATGGCACCACTAATCACATATTCATACCAACTCTGGATAGTACCAATCCTCAACCTGCCAAAATTTCATTACATTCCGATCATTTGTTTTCAAGCTACATTGTTTAAGAGAGGCTATTTTTGTAATTTTCAAAACAATGGAAAAACTCAGTTTTGTGTGTTGATAAAACATTGCTATTTAATGGGAAAAAATACCGTTCAAGTTCAGTAATGTCTTGAAAAGTATTATCCGGACTTTGCTCCGTCAAAAACAATTATTTGTCGGTGGTACGCTGAATTTAAACGCATGCAGCGCCAAATGATGCTGAACATTTTGGCCGTTCAAATGAGGCTGTTACTCCGAAAAACAAAAAAAAACAAAATCGTGATGAACAATCGCAAAGTGAAGTTGCCTGAGATCCGAAGATGTTATTTGGTAATGTTTACACTATTTTGCGTAAACATTTAGGCCTGAAAAAGATTTTTTTCCGAATGGGTGCCACATTTGCTCGCCATGGAACAAAATGAACGCATTCATGATTCAGAGCCTGTTTGTCACTATTTACGCGAAATAAACAAGAGTCTACGTCGTTATCACGATGAACGAAATATGGATCCATCACTATGCCCCGGAATCAAATCGGCAGTCAGCTGAGTGGCAGTTGGTGGAAGCCGTCTGAAGAGTTCAAGGACGCAACAATCGGCCGAAAAGATTATGACCTGCGTATGTAGGAATGCGCATGGTGTAATAGTCATCGACTAGCCTGAAAATGGAAAAGCCATTATTACATGGCGTTAATGGAACGTTTGAAGACAGAACAAGCAAAAAAACAGCCCCGTATGAACAAGAAGGTGCTCTTTCACTAAGACAATGCACTATGTCACAAAACGTTGATTACGATGTCCAAATTACACGAATTGGGCTTCGAATTGTTTCCTCGCCCGATGTATTCTCCAGCTTTAGCCCTCGGCGACTATCGGCTGCTCGTAGTCCTCAAAAAATGCTCCAGGGCAAGATATTTAGTTCCAATGAAGAAGAGATTGCCGAAACAAACGATTATTTTGAGGCCGAAGATAAATCGCTCTACACGGCTAGTATGGAATAGCAAGAAAATCGTTGAAATAAATGTATCGCACTTGAATGAGACTATGTTAATGAATAAAGAAGAGTTTTGCCAAAAAAATGTTGTTTTAGTAGTTAGTCCTTGGACTTATTGATCGATGTGTTAAATATATCGGGTTGGCAACTAAGTACTTTCGGTTTTGTAGTATAAAATAAAACACTTTTTTTTAAACAAAGAATAGTTTTTAATCAATTATATATTTTCCATTTTGCTCAATGACCTTTTGCCATCTTTCTTTCAGCTGCATGATTCCGCGCTCATAAAATTTCTGGTCCTTATCAGCAAAAAACTGAACCAGGTGCGCGTGAAGGTCATCGTCATTTGTGAAAGTTTTACCATTTAAAGAATTCTGCAAACTTCGAAATAAATGGTAATCAGATGGTGCCAGATCAGGGCTGTATGGGGGATGTGGCATCACTTCCCAGCCAAGCTCCAATAGTTTCCCACGAGTTGCCAAATATGTGTGAGGCCTTGCATTATCTTGGTGGAAAACTACACCTTTCCGATTTGACAATTCTGACCGTTTTTCTTTGATTGCTTCGTCCAGTTTTATTAATTGTTGACAGTAAACATCAGAATTGATCGTTTGGTTCCATGGAAGCAGCTCAAAAAACACAACACCTTTGTAATCCCACCAAACTGACAGCATGATCTTTTTTGGATGCAATTCAGCTTTCGATGTGGTTTGAGCTGGTTTATCGTGCAGTTATATGACGATCCTCTTCAATTATGACTTTGATTTGGTCAACTTCAGTAGGCCGACCAGAACGTTGCTCATCTTTGAGGGAAATTTTTTATACCAATTCTGACACGTGCGCTCTGTTAAGCAATTAGCACCATAAACTTCACATATCTTTTTGTGAGCCGCAGCAGCTTTCTTTCCTTTACGGAAATAAAATAGTAAAATATGTCGAAAATGTTCGTTTCTGCACTCCATTTAAAATTAACCCACAACTAATATCTTTAATAAAAATCACGCACTACATGCTTCTGAAGTTACGTCAATGTGACTAGTATCACGCGACAAACGGTAAAGTACAGCACTAACATACGCAATACAAAAAAAAAGCAACGCTCTCTATCAGTAAAAACCGAAAGTACTTAGTTGCCAACCCAATAGTTTTTTATATGGAAGTAAAAAATATCCGATCAGAAAATACCCGAAACAAAATTTATTGAACCATTTACGTCTAATTTATAATTTGGTAGTAATAATTTAGGACACTAAAATAGTTTAAAAGAAAATTGTTTGTCTCTATACCTTCGAAGTTTCCATTGGTTCCCTTAGGGCAAATAGTTTTGTGTTCAACCAAATATACTTTCAAACTAAAACCAAGGCAACAATAGGTGCAGGCAAACACATTTTTGGCATCCTTTTCCATATGAGGCACAAAATCCGTTTCTATACTTGTATTCAAACCTTCTTCGTATTCATCACCAAAATACATCAATAATTCTTCGCCTTCATGGATTTCGCAAACGCTACTATAGTACAGACTATCTTCATATTGAAATGCACATAGATTTTGATCGGAAACACTTCTGGCACAATTAACGTATTGCATCCAATTTAAAAACTTTGATTTATCATTGCGGACTACAAATCTTCCTCCTTTAAGCCTCCATGGGAATTCTAAAGCACTAAATCCTGTGAAGGGCCCAAATTTTACACCTTTAGGTATGGTTTTTAAAGCAAATATGCCGGTGTGTCCAAATAGATCTTCTTTAATTTCCAGAACACCAATTGGTATCTCCTTTCCCGCTTTGTCATTAAAAGCATTTCCGTTTAAAATACGTATGAGCATTCCACATTTGGTACAATATTCTTCGTAATATTCATTACAGTTGTTACAAACTGCCGAAAAGAAATATTCCAGTGAAAGATATATGCACATACATTATCATTAACGAAGGTGAATTTTGGACTGTGGTTGTTCAAATTATGAATTAAGATTAATATAGCCTCTTTCCATAATCATTTTCACATTTCGGATTTAGAAAAGGACATAACTGTGAATCGCTACTGAATCTCGTCGTATCTGAATGGAAGATTGAAGTGGGGGGTAAAAGGTGTGTTGCGGCAGTGTTTTTAGATTTAAAGAAAGCATTTGAAATTGTCAATAGAGAAATCCTACTACAGAAATTGGAAAAATATGAAGTTGAAGGTATAGAACTGTCATGGTTCAGAACCTATTTGACTAATTGAAGTCAAAGAACAAAGTGTGGCAGATATATATCGACATCAAGACCAATTGACATAGGTGTTCCTCAGGGCGCAGTGCTTGGAACATTATTATTTCTAATTTATGTTAATGACATGGTAAAAATTCTACAAAAATGTCAAGTCTGCTGATGATACACCCATCTATACGTGTGGTGTAAATCCAGATGAATGTGTAAATAACATAAATGAAGACTTGAATAAAAGAAAGTTAAACACGAATAAATAAAAGTAATGTTGATCAATGGAAATTCAAATTATAACATATGTATTGAAAATGAAAATATTGAAAAAGTAAAAGAAATAAAATATTTGGGTATAATAGTGGACGATGACTTGAGTTTCATACCGCATTTTGAATATGTTTGCAAAAAGATATCGAAAAAAATTGCATTTTTGAGAAGAATCCGCTATAGGGTTTCAACTGTCACTGCGACTATTATCTACAACACAATTATAAAACCGCATTTTGAGTACTGTTCCACGATATTATTCTTAGGTAATCAGCAAATGAAAGAAAGACTACAGAAATTACAAAATAAAGGCATGCGCTGTATTCTGAGATGCAACAGAATGACATATATAAGTGATATGTTGAACAGGCTGCAGTGGCTCTCCATCAACCAACGACTAGTTATGAACACTCTATTATTTATATTTAAAATTAAGACAGGAAATATGCCAAACTACATGCAGCGATATCTGGTCAATGTAGCTGAAGTCCAATCATACAATTTGAGGAACGCCAACGATTATAGATTGCCTTTGGCGACAACAAGTTTTTGTCAAAATGTTATATTTTATAAAGGTCTGAAAGTTTTCAATGAAATGCCTCCAGAAATAGAAAATGAAATAAATTATTATATATTTAAACGTGGAATTATTGAATATGTCAGAGAAATTTTTAATGTTTTAATGTTAAGTACCAATAATTTTTTAATTTAGATGTATGCTTTTAATTTAATGTATGTTTTTTTTTGTGAAAAATTTTAATATTTAATTTGAAATTGTATACTTATGTAATAGCAACAAGAAATGCTAAATAAATCAATCAATCAATTCTGTGTAATTATTTCAACAACTAAGTTGTCATGGTCTGCAGATAATTAATCACAATGTCGCACTTGGAACCACGGCAAAACCCGCACAGAGACAAAGTCCATATTAGACTTACACCGTCGAAAACCAAACACACATTGTGTGTGTTTGTTTATTATTGAATACTTGATAATGAAATTTATATTAACATCTCTCTCGCAGTGCATACTACGTACCTATTGTAATAATATATAAATTATACATATACTTACATAGCAGTTTATTATTGAATTCGATTTTTATATCAGCAGCATCATGTTTTACTTTAATCTCGTCATCTATACTAGATGGTGGTAATTCCAACCTGATATCAGTAGACATCCGATTCAGTTTTATTTTGTCATCTCTTGTATATTCGCTGAATTCTATAGAATTTACATTAATGGTAGTCTCGCTGACGAGCACTTTATCATCTTGGTAAATGTCGTCTTCGAATTCTTCCTTTATATCAGGTGAAATTTCTGAAAACACTGTGTTATCCATACCGAGCATTTTTTTAACTATTTCTTCTCGACCTTTGGCTAAAATTACTCCAGTCGATAACTCAGATTACAGATAATTTTAATCTTGTTAAACTTGAGCTTGCTTTGACATTTGCTGTAGAATTCTGCTTACTTATCATGATCTGCAAGAGAGAATACAAAGGTTGAGAAAAATATAATGCAAGTTAGAATACTGTTGCTAGAGTGTCCATAGTAGCCCCACATAAATGGCCAATGGGAAACATACAACACAATGCAATTAAAAGCGAAGAAAAGCAGAAAGACCAGGTTAATAAGTGGGGGATAACAGATTACTACAATACTGAATTCAATTATACTGTGACAAAAAAAGAGAATCGTCCAATAAAAGTATATATTTAAACCACATTTAGTACAAATTTTTACTTCTTATGAATAATAAATGACTTAATTTTCACTGAAAATATCGTACCCTTTATAGAGAATATTCAATAATGAGTTGCCACTCCACGTGAACGAATACATTCTGTTCTATGGACTCCTGTGGAAGATCATTTCCAATAACTTGTAGATCATGTAGCTTTTATAAGTTTATTAGAAGGTTAGGCAGTATACCAATCCTTCGATCTATCATGATGTAGACATGTGGACGATAATAATCCTGGCGACTGCACAAGCCAATTGAGAATATTTGTGTTGGCCTTTTGCACTGACCTTGAGCTACTACGCCGATCCCTAAAGGCAAGCAATTTTAGTCTTTTATCTTCCAATTCGGTGGTTTCTCTACATCGTCCAGAGCTTCTGTGATATTGCCTACTTTCTTCAGACCAATCTTTCCAAAACAAATGACTGTAGCAATATTTCTTTGCATCTGCCTAGCAATTTCACAAAATACAATATCCGTCTCATGTAATCCAACGATTTTTTCGTTGAGTTCAGCAAAAAGCGACACGAAGGTTTATGGATTTTTCAATACTTATCGAAGGATTGGCACCAGCGTTGTGAAGGTTGATAACTTTTGTATTTAATGATATACTATTTTAAATACAAATAATTTAGAAACTAGACCTAGGACTCTAAAAAAATATATAACTTAGTTATCATATCCAATTCATTTTATCCAAAATTTAAACTAATAAACTATTTATAAAAGTCTGAAAGCAAGCAAAAAATAACTTATTAACAAGCAAGAACTGGCTTAATTATTAATTATATAAGCAAGCACTCACCCACTAAAATATTAAAAATTACTTTGAACAAATTAAAAAAATGAGTGCTTGAACCAGATTTAATAGAACAAACCGCTCAGGCGTATTTTTTAAGTTTAGCAATATGTATGATAACTATTACAGACGCATAAGCGTTAGTATCACTAAATACGAACGTATTCGATACTACATGAATTTTGAATATTCGTTGAGTTTACGATAACCCTAATTAGGTGAACATGTGATTTTTAAATGTTATATATCTTTCACAATTCTGCTATTTTCTTTCAGACATTATTTTTTTAATTGTTATTATATCATTTGTATGTGTAGTTATTAATATTATTATCAATATAATATAATTGGTTTAATTTAGATACTTCAGTGTATATTTGAATACGTTAGTGGGTTCGTAAATGTTATAGACTAAATTCTGCTATTGTTGCTGAATTTTATTGTAATCGGCTTTAGTACTTAATTTATTTCACTATTAGTTACTATTGACAAATTTAGTTATTAAATTTTATAAGTTGAATATGTTGCCATTAGGTCTTGTGTCCTTTATATAAAGACAAAGTTTCTGTGAAACATGCGTTTTCTCTGCTCAAAATTAGTTACAATAGAATTTTTTCTAAATCTTACAATTGTTGTTTGTTTAGATGTATTAATTCTGTGATTATATTCCACCTTTATAAAAAATACAAAATTACGAAATGTAATTAAACAATACATCTGTTCAAATAAATTTTAAATTTAAGCTCTCCCTAAACTTTTTAAATGTTTAGTTCGCATTACAAACACTTTGGCGTTAGTGTGCAAAATCTGAAATAATGATTATAGATTGTAACATTTACGGTAATGACGTTTTCAAGTGGAAGAAGTAAACCACTAAGCGCCATCTACAATCAATGCACGCTTTACAGATAATGATATTGATTTTTTTTTTTATTCAGTATTTTGGAGATAAATATTGATCATATTGATACAAAATTTCTTAACAGTCATACTGTATTTCAAAAAGAAAAAGACGACAGACACGAATGACAGTTAATTCTCATTGGTTAAGAATAAGGCAAAATCATCGTATCTATAATGACGTACTATTTGAAATTTTTTAAACTAATAAATAAAATTACATGTTTTCAAAACAAATATCTTACCTACACCCATGAAAACAAAAATTTTAATGTGTGGATTAAGTAATAATATTACTGATCTATTAAGATTTTCACGAATTTTATAGGTAATTTTGATGGAGCCTGTGGTTGATTCACTTGATCACTGAAGGTTGATATATAACCCCTTGCCACATTAATTTTCGTATTCTGTATACGTATTTCGACAACTAGGTTTTTATCATCAGCAGATAATTAAAAAGTGCCGCACCTGGAAAACTACGGCGAAAAATACCCGTACGAAAGCAAGCTCCCGTACCGTTGAGAACCAGTTTGTGTAAAACAAACTCCGTACGCAATCCATATCGTTTTCGTACGGGTATTTTTTGCCGTAGTTTTCCAGGTGCGACACTTTTTAATTATCTGCTGATGATGATAACTTAGTTGTCGAAATACGTATACAGAATACGAAAATTAATGTGGCAAGGGGTTATATATCAACCTTCAATGATCAAACGAATTTTATAGTTATAATTAGGGCTTGGGTTCTGTTCAAAAATTTGTTTTCTCTTTTTGAAACAGAGCATAAAGAACTTGATATGCTGAATAGGTTCTTCGGCAACATTGAATCCAAAAAGTGGATGTGCTGATAAGTCTTCGTTTTCGAAATACAAAGATGTTATTAATGTGTATATTGCGAACGACAATTAACCCCTATTTCGTATTATAATATATTGCATTTGTGTCAATATTTTATTGAAACATTTTTAACTACAAAACGAAGTAATTTTCGCTCATGTAATATCCATTTAAAATTTTCACTACTTCAATGCATTGAATGAACGTTTTCTTCTTCTTACTAGAATTCTATGCTGTGCATCGAATACATAAATAAATACATTACTCCCTCTTATTTATTCGCCAGGTATGGGTTCTAACAAAAATTCGTGACAACAGGATTTTATTAGTTTCATACAAATGAAAGGGTTCAGTGCTGTCACTGCGAAAATAAAACAAAGTTAACTTATAATTTGTCTTTAATTACAGAAATAATTATGTATAATCTTAAAACTACATGCATTTCGGTTTGAAGAAGTATGAAATCTTAGGTTGGGCGAATATTCCAAGGCTCTTCAGACATTAAAAATGCATGTCCAGTTATCGTCGATTTACAAATCTCTTCATTTAACTGATACACCGTTATGAAAACCTCAGAAGGTTTTTTAATCCTAGAATGGTAACAATTAGTTGAAACAACAGTTTGAGGTTTTACTGTGTACGATCAGAGGTAAGTGTTTCGAGCGATTTTGACAAATCTTTTCGTTAGTTCGACGAAATTTATCATCATTGCGAATTTTTGGGTTTTTTTCTTTCAATATTTTAATAGTCATTCTTCAATATGACCTCCAAACGTCTTTTTGACTCAAAAATTATTTGAACTCTTACCCCAAGGAACAATTTTTAAATTACGCGGAAGTTTTGAGTTGGTAGTAGTAAAAATAAAGGTTAGCTATGATTTCAATTCATTCAAGAAATTAGGAAATAACATGTTTTTAATGCGTACGGTTTTCGTTTTAATTTTGATTTTGAAATATACACCTTAATTATTAATATTCATGATGTAATAAAATAAAATATAATTTTAGATGTAGTTATTTTTTCCTTGGGCAACTTAAAACACCCGCGAAATTTAAAAATTGTTCCTTGGGACAATACTGAACGCATTGAAAGTGTGCTAAATCAATAGAAAATCGCACCGCCGTTAAGTCATGTTAAATTTTTTTTGGAAATACTACTGTACAACTACAGGACGTCGAAAATATATAATATAGTGATGATGAAGAAGTCTTCGGACATCATATTAAATATTTTGCGAGGAAAGAGAGCAAGTGAAATATAATTCAAATGCCAAAACTGAGTTTATATCGCAAAAATAGTACTGAAATCAAACAAAAATCCCATTGTTCTGACTTGAGAATTTTGCACACAGTACGGAGTCCAATATGAGATTGCAGACATATTATAGACCCAATGATAGAAATTTATAACACTAAAGGTGTTAATAGTTTTAACCAAATTTAAGTACATTATGCTCACGCAAAGCTAATTGGTGGCCGATGTGCTTATTTTATGGAATACTCAATGTGTTACTAAAAAGAATCTTATCGCGTAGACAATTTGTAAAATGGCTGCATTTTGATTTTGTCAAGAACTACTTAATAGAATAGTAACTATTGATATAATAAGTACTTCTCTCAGGAGTAATATACGAGGTCTGATCAAAAAATAACCTTTATTTTCAATTTTTTCAAAAAGTATTTATTTATTCATCAATAACTATCTTGTCCCCTTCAAAGTAATCCCCCTCAGATATAATACACTTATGCCAGCGTTTTTTCCAATCCTCGAAACACTTCTGAAACGCGCTTTTTGGTATCGCCAACAGCTCCTGTTTCGATTTTTCTTTTATCTCCTCAATCGTAGCAAAACGCTTTCCTTTCATCGGTGTCTTCAGTTTTGGGAAGAGGAAAAAGTCAGCGGGGGCCAAGTCCGGTGAATACGGTGGTTGAGGCATGATAACGGTTTTGTTTTTGGCCAAAAACTCACGCACAAGCATCGATGTGTGACCTGGTGCGTTATCATGGTGATTGTTTTTTCCACAATTCCGATCGTTTGAGCCGTATTGCTTCACGCAAACGTTGCATAACTTCCTTGTAGTATTCCTTATTAACCGTACGACCTGTTGGCAAGAACTCATGATGCACCACGCCATTATAATCGAAGAAAATAGTGAGTAAAACCTTCCCATTTGATCGAACTTGGCGTGCATTTTCTCGGCCTTCTGTAAAGCGCTTGTACCACTTATAAACAATTTTTGAGACAAAGTGGACTCGCCGAATGCCACAGTCAACATTTCAAGTGCCTTGGAGCACTTTATTCCGTTTTTAACGCAAAATTTAATACATATTTTTTTATCCTTTTTTTCGAATAGTAAAACATCGAAGAGCACACCAAAACACGACTAACCTTTTTATCTGCCAAAAACAAACTGACAATCCAAAATGGCTGATATTGCCAACGTATATAACAGACATGTGTACCAACATAACAGGAAAAAGAATGCGAAAATCGAACATATATAACTCACGAAATTTGAAAATAACGGTTATTTTTTGATCGGACCTCGTAAGTAATATATTGGCTTCTGAGGCTCCACCGACAATAAAATAATAGCGAAAATATAAAGTCTAATAATAAAAGAAGTAATTGCAAGCTTTGTTCGTATGCAAAATGTCAAATTATAAAAAGTATTTGCAAATTTTGCAGTAGAAGTATATGTGGTTAACACAAAATTGAGTCTTGCACAGAATGTACGACGTTATTGCCAAATTGAAGCTTTTATTCTTAAGTTGCTTATTATATTAATTTAAAGAAATTGATTAGGTAGTAAGATAATTTAAATTTTAAGATTAGTTTCGAGTTACTTATGTAACGTGATCTCTAAAATGAAGCCAAATTTTATGTTAATGTTTATTTATTAAAAAAAAGCATCTAAACAAAGTTGAAGAACATTTTTATAATTATTTTATAAAATACTTTTAAAACAAAATTATTCTTTGTTTAATGAACAAAATGTCTATAGTTTTCAAGTTATATCAGTTGAAAGTTGGACTTCACCATTAAAGGGGTAAAAAGAACATTATTGTTTTAAGGATTTCAATCTTCATTGCTAGTTTCGGCCTTCTAGACTCTTCCCGTGTTTCCAATAAAGTTTCTCTACATTAAGAATACAATTCTATTGATAGTTGAGCATCGTGTGTCTTAATCAGTTCATCTATGCACATACTGAAGAGTCATGTCAGTGAAACCTTCTCGGCCGAATTGTATTTCGTTTTACACAGCAGCCTACATGCCATGTGTTAACTCATTTGTAGCTTAAGATTTTGTGAATAAGCAAAACTCCGAAAATGACTCGGAAATAATACCCGAAGCACAGCATCCACTTAAACTGATTGTCTGATGTGCATTTCATGCTGGAGGAGTCGCCGGACCTTACTTTTTCAACGATGCTGGTAATTGCGTTACTGTGAATGGAACTCGCTATCGTTCAGTGTTGGTTCACCTTAAAACTGCACAGTATAACTATGCAAAAGGTAGTGTAGACGCTTGTAATGACATAATTTTGTATTTAATTTCGATGTTTACTGTTTGTAATTTACCGCTTTCTTTGCGCGTTAGAAAACAGTTTTGTAAGTTCTGGGTTACATGCAATTCCAAATGGAAATTACCATCTCCAGCGACATTACAAAATCATGTAGGCTTCGTGCGTGATAGGGGCACATATCCCTGCTAAATTTGCAGCATTTCTCTTGCACTCACACCCTATGCAAATAAAATCATTTCAAGACGATTCTAAGGTAGTTTATAGTTATTGACATTTCTCATTTGTCTTGTATCCACATTCCATACAATTTAATCGTGATTTTCAGGATGTTTCCTTTTTACCCGTATTCACTATTTGGTCTTGTGCTCGGTACAATTTTGTATGTGTTTGGTTCTTACGTGTATTTCCAGTGCAGAATTCCGATTTGTCTTGTATTCACACTCTATGCAAGTATAATCGTATTCTTCAAGATGTTTAGCTTTTATGTGCGTTTGCAACACTGTCTTGTTGTTCGTTTTGTACTCACACATAGTGCAATTAAAATCGAATTCCTTAAGATGCTTGGTTTTTACGTGTACGTCCAAGTTAGATTTGTTGTTTGTTTTGTATTCACAGTGCGTGCAATTATAATCGTATTCTTTAAGATGTTTCGTTTTGACGTGTGCTTCTAAGCAGGATTTCTGACTTGTTTTGAATCCACACTCCGTACAATTAAAATCGTATTCTTTACGATGAACCGTTTTTACGTGTGTTTTTAAGCGAGATTTCTGGCTTGTCTTGAACCTACACTCCGAGCAATTGTAATCGTATTCTTTAAGATGAATCGTTTTTATGTGTGTTTTCAAGGAAGATTTATCGCTTGTTTTGTATTCACACTTAGTACAATGATAATCGTATTCTTTAAGATGATTCATTTTCACATGTGTTTCTAAGCGTCGTTTATAATTTGTCTTGTATTCACACTCTGTACAGTTATAATCGTACTCTTTAAGATGTTTCGCTCTAACGTGTATTCCCAAGTGAGATTTCTGGTTTGTTCGATATTCACATTCCGTGCATTTGTAATCGTATTCTTTAAGATGTTTCGTTTTCACGTGTGTTTTTAAAGAACGTTTATCGCTTGTTTTGTATTCACATTCCGTGCAATTGTAATCGCGTTCCTTGAGATGTTTCGTTTTAATGTGCACTCCTAAGTGAGATTTCTGGTTTGTCTTGAATCCACACTCCGCGCAGTTATAATCATATTCTTTAAGGTGCTTCGTTTTTACGTGTGCTTCCAAGGAAGATTTTATGTATGTCTTGTACTCACACTCCATGCAATGATAATCGTATTCTTTCAGATGTTTTGATTTGACGTGTGTTTCAAAGCGATTTTTACGGTTTGTTTTGTATTCACATTCCATACAATTATAATCGTATTCTTTGAGATGTTTCGCTTTAACGTGGATTTCTAAGTGGGATTTAATGTTAGTGTTGTATCCACATTCCATGCAATTGTAATCGTATTCTTCAAGATGTTTCGTTTTCACGTGCACTTCTAAGTAAGTTTTCTGGTTTGTCTTGAATTCACACTCCTTGCAATTATAATCGTATTCCTTAAGATGTTTCGTTTTTACGTGCAGTTTCAGACACGATTTTTCCTTTGTTTGGAACTTGCAGTTCAAGCATTTAAAATATCTTCCTCTATGATGTGAGTTTAGGGTTTTGTTTATCTCACTTTTAGTATTAGCGTTCCGAAAATTGCGAACAGAATGTCTCTGTTTCATTTTCACCTCGTAATCCCTGTTGGTGTTTTTGGGATCCCCTATGTACTTACACTCCGTGGCCTTGGACATTTTGCGTTTGTTTGTTACAGTTGAAAGACTCTTTTCTTCCAGGTCATGATCATCTGTTGCGGGAAGTACACACTGTCTGAAAATAGATGAATTTGTTAAGTTTTCAAATACAGTAACATGACTGTCATATCTCTTAGATATGCTTTAACTTTATGTTTATAACTCATACACTCTTTACATTTGGTACCAGGTCGGCTGAAAAGTCCCCGGTCTGACACATAGATGGCGTTACTGTTATTAAATCCATATGTTTTTTTGATAGTACTAACCTTCAAACGAAATGTGTCAAAATTTTACAGCAATCCGATCATTAGTTACTGAGATATTGCGTTAAGAGTGAAGCTACTTTTGTTATTTTAAAAAACGGAAAAAAAAAGAATTTCGTGTGCTGATAAAGTACTGCTTTTTGAAGGGAAAAAATACCGTTGAAGCAAAAGCATGGCTTGATGAGGAGTTTCCGGACTCTGCGCCAGGAAAATCAACCATAATTGATTGGTATGCTAAGTTTAAACGTGGTGAAATAAGCACCGAAGGCGGCGAACGCAGTGGACGACCAAAAGAGGCTGCCACCGACGAAAACATCAAAAAGGTTCGCAAAATCATTGTAAATGACCGTAAAGTAAAGTTGATCGAGATAGCTGACATCCTAAAGATATCAAAGGAACGTGTTGGACACATCGTGCATGAATATTTGGGCATGCGGAAGCTCTGTACAAAATGGGTGCCGCGCGAGCTCACATTCGATCAAAAATAACAACGAGTTGATGATTCTGAGCTGTTTTTGAAGCTGTTAAATCGTACTAAAACAGAGTTTTTGCGTCGATATGTGACAATGGATGAAACATGGATTCATCACTACACTCCAGAGTCCAATCGACAGCCAGCCGAGTGGACTGCACGCGATGAACCGGCTCCAAAGCGTGGAAAGACGCAACAGTCAGCTGGAAAAGTTATGGCGTCAGTTTTTTGGGATGCGCATGGAATAATTTTCATAGATTATCTTAAAAAGGGCCAGTCCATCAACAGCGACTATTATACAGCGTTATTGGACCGTTTGAAGAACGAAATCGCAAAAAAAACAGCCCCATATGAAGAAGAAGGAAGTGCTGTTTCACCAAGACAATGCACCGTGTCACAAATCAATGAAAACAATGGCCAAATTAAGTGAATTGGGTTTCGAATTACTTCCCCTTCCACCGTACTCTCCAGATGTGGCCCCCAGCGACTATTTCCTGTTTGCAGACCTCAAGAGAATGCTCGCCGGGAAGAAATTTAGCAGGGATGAGGAGGTGATCGCCGAAACTGAGGCCTATTTCGAAGCTAAAGACAATTCGTACTACAAAAATGGTATCGAAAAGTTGGAAGAACGCTATAGTCGGTGTATCGCCCTCGAAGGCAACTATGTTGAATAATAAAATCGAATTTTGCCAAAAAACTGTGTTTTACTATGGTAGACCGGGGACTTTTCAGTTCGACTGTTATAATATATTTTATCACAACATCTGGCTACACGTCGCCATTACAATATCTACAGCTACATATCTATCTTCGCCTCATTTGGAAATTAATTCTGTCATCATTATGGACAATGTTTCCTACCATTCTAGAAAATTAGAAAAGTACCAAATTTATCATTTGAAGAAATGCGATGATCAAGAAGGGCTTACTAAAAATAATATTAGATTTGAATCCAATATGGTAAAAGTGGAATTGTTAGTGAAATTGTAAAACAACATTAATCAAAATATGACAAGTATATAGTAGCTGAGTTTGCTAAATCAAAAAACAAAACAGTTTTGAGACCTCCTCCATATCGCTGTGAGCTCATTCTTGTAGAGCTAATTTGCGCCCAAGTAAAAGCAGAAGTGGCTGTAAATAATACCACATTTAAATTGAACGATGTTCAAAATTTACTTCGTGCTGCCATTCATAATGTTACTAAACAAAATTAGATAAAAGGTAATCCAATTATGTCACAGGTATTGAAACAAAAATGTAGGATATAGACGGAATAAGTGAGAATTTAGAACAATTTGTCATAAATGTAGGAAATTCGAATACCACGTATGATTCGTCTAATGAATCGACATATATTTCTTTATTTATATTTTACATTATGATTGCGTGTGCTTACTGGACTAATATATATTAGTAAACTTAGTTTTGGAATAAAAATTGTAGATTTACATGTATTCATTTTGAAATAAAAGATATTACAATTGTTTTAAAATTTAAAAATATAATTGGAGTAAAAATAATACTTTTTTTTTTTTTGATTGATTGATTGATTTATTTATTTAGCATTGCTTGTTGCTATTACATAAGTATACAATTTCAAATTAAATATTAAAATTTTTCACAAAAAAAAAACATACATTAAAGTAAAAGTATACATCTAAATTCAAAAATGATTGGTACTTAACATTAAAACATTAAAAATTTCTCTTGACATAATGAATAATCCCACGTTTAAATATATCAGGTTGTAACATATATTCTGTCCGATTCTCGCAGCAACTCGCATATATACGCATTACGACGAAACGTTGCGAAATCTCTGCAATATGAGTCATATTGGTTTATTCGCAATAAGTTAGTCAGTACTTCTGCAACTTTTGAAGAGTGTACATATTGTTCTCAATTTCTTTTTCGTCCATTAAAGATGGAAGTGACAAAAGAACATATTCGACATGTTATGCTTTACGAATACAAAAAAGGAAATAACGCGAGTGAGTCGGCTAGAAACATTCAAGGTGTCTATGGCAATGATGTTGTTAGTGAACGGATGTGTCGGAGATGGTTTGAAAAGTTTCGAAACGGTGACTTAAGTTTGAAGGATGACGAGCGTACCGGGCGGCCTTCTGGATTTGATAGGGAGGTCCTTCGAACTCGGGTTGAAAATAATCCATTTACAACAGTGCGAGAACTTGCACAAGAATTTGACGTAAGTCATATGACTATACATCGTCATTTGCAATCATTGGGAAAAGTGGTAAAGTTAGGAAAATGGGTACCGCATGAACTATCGCCAGCACAACTCCAACATCGTATTGATGTGTGCATTTCAATGCACTCTCGTCATCTCCGTGCTCCGTTTTTAAATCAAATTGTTACCGGAGATGAAAAGTGGGTGCAATACAAAAATATTAAGCGTCATCATCAATGGCTTAGTCCTGGTAAGAAGGCGGTGCAAACGCCTAAAGCTGGACTGCATCCAATGAAAACATTGCTCTGTGTTTGGTGGGATATTAAAGGTGTAATTCATTTTGAGATGCTGGGAATGAACGAAACCATCACTGCCGCACTTTACTGTCAGCAACTCGACCGTTTAATGGAAGCCCTGCGAAAAAAACGCCCAGCACTGGTCAATCGACGCGGTGTTCTGTTCCATCAAGATAATGCCCGCCCACATACGGCTCGCATCACTTCTCAGAAATTGGAAGAACTTGGCTGGGAAAAAATTTCACATCCACCGTACTCCCCAGACCTTGCTCCTACGGATTACCACTTATTTCGAAGCTTACAAAACCACCTTGATGGAAAAAGCTTCAATTCCCAAGAAGATGTTCAAACCGCAGTAACTTTATTTTTTGATTCAAAATCCGAAGAATTTTTCCGTAGAGGAATTCATATGTTACCTGAAAGATGGCTAGCGGTAATAAATAATGAGGGAAAATACATTGACGATTGATAAATAAAAACTTTGTACAAAAATTTAATAAACAAGTTTTACAAATTTTCGGACAGGATTTATGTTACAACCTGATATAATAATTTATTTAATTTTTTATTTCTGGAGGCATTTCAAGGAAAACTTTCAGACCTTTATAAAATATAACATTTTGACAAAAATTTGTTGTTGCCAAAGGCAATCTATAATCGTTGGCGTTCCTCAAATTGTATGGTTGGACTTCGGCTACATTAACCAGATATCGCTGTATATAGTTCGGCATATTTCCTGTCTTAATTTTAAATATAAATAATAGAGTGTTCATAACGAGTCGTTGGTTGATGGAGAGCCACTGCAGCCTGTTCAACATATCACTTATATGTGTCATTCTGTTGCATCTCAGAATACAGCGCATGCCTTTATTTTGTAATTTCTGTAGTCTTTCTTTCATTTGCTGATTACCTAAGAATAATATCGTGGAACAGTACTCAAAATGCGGTTTTATAATTGTGTTGTAGATAATAGTCGCAGTGACAATTGAAACCCTATAGCGGATTCTTCTCAATAATGCAATTTTTTTCGATATCTTTTTGCAAACATATTCAAAATGCGGTATGGAACTCAAAGCATCGTCCACTATTATACCCAAATATTTTATTTCTTTTACTTTTTTCAATATTTTCATTTTCAATACATATGTTATAATTTGATTTTCAATTGATCAACATTGCTTTTATTTATTCGTGTTTAACTTTATTTTATTCATTTTAAGATATTTCTCAATTTTTGCTAAGTCTTCATTTATGTTATTTACACATTCATCTGAATTTACACCACACATATAGATGAGTGTATCATCAGCAAACATGCAGACTTTACATTTTTGTAGAATTTTTTCCATGTCATTAACATAAATTAGAAATAATAATGTTCCAAGCACTGCGCCCTGAGGAACACCTATGTTCATTGGTCTTGGTGTCGATATATATCTGCCACACTTTGTTCCTTGAGTTCTATTACTCAAATAGGTTCTGAACCATGACAGTTCTGTACCTTCAACTCCATATTTTTCCAATTTCTGTAGTAGGATTTCTCTATTGACAATTTCAAATGCTTTCTTTAAATCTAAAAACACTGTCGCAACACACCTTTTACCCCCCACTTCAATCTTCCATTCAGATACGACGAGATTCAGTAGTGATTCACAGTTATGTCCTTTTCTAAATCCGGATTGGACTTCATATAACAGACTATGTTTTTCTAAGTATTTACTTAATTGATTATACGCCACCTTATCCAATATTTTACTTATTGTTGGCAACATATTGACTGGCCTAATTTCATTGGGGTTTAATGTATTTTGAAGTTTCTTAATATTATTTAACTATTAACTATTATACATGTCGTGTGCTCTTACAAATAAATTCTTCATTAGGATAGCTTATTAAATCTTTCTAATTTAATATTAAAAAAAACAGTTAAATTTTCTCTATTATTGTTATATTTATAATAACCTCTCTTTTTTCAGACACTGTCACTTTCTATCATTTAAAGGTAATGTCTATTATATAACTCAAAAATGTGGGAATTTATTTCTATATGAAAGAAATGAGATTACTTCTATACATAAAAACACGTACTTATTAGTTTCATTCAATTATTTACTTTTGGATTCTGTTCTCTCGTTACTAAAGAAACTCAATGATATAGCAAAAAACTGTGGTGGATACAAACACTAAATGACAAAACACAATACATTATTAACATTCGAACCGGTGCCTTCTGGTCCATTTAAACTCGAATGCTATTTCTCTCAAATGATTTCAAGTGTAGTTTAATTTATTTCTAGACAAGAATCTTAATTTGTTGAACCTATTTAATAAAAAAAAAAAACAATTGTTACCTTGCATTTCTTTTACAGCAATATGTCTCATGGCATTCCAGATATTCGCCCCTTTCCAAATAAATTTTGCAAAATGGGCATTGCACGAGCTCTAAAATTGCAAAAAAAATAAATCATCATAAAAATGTTCTCATTAAACTTGGTCACTATAATAGAAAATTATGTTAGAATGAAATATATTGGGTTGGCAACTAAGTACTTTCGGTTTTGTAGTATAAAATAAAACACTTTTTTTTTAAACAAAGAATAGTTTTTAATCAATTATATATTTTCCATTTTGCTCAATGGCCTTTTGCCATCTTTCTTTCAGCTGCATGATTCCGCGCTCATAAAATTTCTGGTCCTTATCAGCAAAAAACTGAACCAGATGCGAGTGAAGGTCATCGTCATTTGTGAAAGTTTTACCATTCAAAGAATTCTGCAAACTTCGAAATAAATGGTAATCAGATGGTGCTAGATCAGGGCTGTATGGGGGATGTGGCATCACTTCCCAGCCAAGCTCCAATAGTTTCCCACGAGTTGCCAAAGGTGTGTGAGGCCTTGCATTATCTTGGTGGAAAACTACACCTTTCCGATTTGACAATTCTGGCCGTTTTTCTTTGATTGCTTCATCCAGTTTTATTAATTGTTGACAGTAAACATCAGAATTGACCGTTTGGTTCCTTGGAAGCAGCTCAAAAGACACAACACCTTTGTAATCCCACCAAACCGACAGCATGATCTTTTTTGGATGCAATTCAGCTTGCGATGTGGTTTGAGCTGGTTTATCGTGTTTGCTCCATGATCGTTTTCGAACTATATTACTGTACAGGACCCATTTTTCATCACCAGTGATGATTCTTTTTAAGAAAGGGTCGGTTTCATTTCGTCTAAGGTGCATATCGCAAAAGTTGATTCTTTGTGTTAAATGAATTTCTTTCAATTCGTGAGGTACCCAAATATCAAACTTCTTAACTAGCCCAAGACATTTAAAATGTTTTTCAATTGTTGTGTGCGATACATGTAGCCTCTCCGCAATCTCTCGAACAGTTATATGACGATCCTCTTCAATTATGACTTTGATTTGGTCATCATCAACTTCAGTAGGCCGACCAGAACGTTGCTCATCTTTGAGGGAAACATCTCCAGACCGGAATTTTTTATACCAATTCTGACACGTGCGCTCTGTTAAGCAACATAGTTCGAAAACTATGTTACTGTACAGGACCCATTTTTCATCACCAGTGATGATTCTTTTTAAGAAGGGATCGGTTTCATTTCGTCTAAGGTGCATATCGCAAAAGTTGATTCTTTGTGTTAAATGAATTTCTTTCAATTCGTGAGGTACCCAAATATCAAGCTTCTTAACTAGCCCAAGACATTTTAAATGTTTTTCAATTGTTGTGTGGGATACATGTAGCCTCTCCGCAACCTCTCGAACAGTTATATGACGATCCTCTTCAATTATGACTTTGATTTGGTCATCATCAACTCCAGTAAGCCGACCAGAACGTTGCTCATCTTTGAGGGAAAAATCTCCAGAACGGAATTTTTTATACCAATTCTGACACGTGCGCTTTGTTAAGCAATTAGCACCATAAACTTCACATATCTTTTTGTGAGCCGCAGCAGCTTTCTTTCCTTTACGGAAATAAAATAGTAAAATATGTCGAAAATGTTCGTTTCTGCACCCCATTTAAAATTAACCCACAACTAATAGCTTTAATAAAAATCACGCACTACTTGCTTCTGAAGTTACGTCAATGTGACTAGTATCACGCGACAAACGGTCAAATACAGCACTAACATACGTTATACAAAACATAAAGCAACGCTCTCTGTCAGTAAAAACCGAAAGTTCTTAGTTGCCAACCCAATAAAAGAGAGCACAAATAAAAGAATAACAAACGTATAAGCTTCTAAACTAGTTTGGGTACATAGTTTGAAATTATTGGCAAAGCTATATAGATGCTGGTGAAGAAAAAGTAAGAGAAATAGAAAATCGGAATAAAGCTGAAGCTAGAAAAAAATGGAGGAACAAACAATAAGGGAAAAAGATTGAATAGAAAAAATTAATTAAATCGTACACATCAGTATCTGTACAGGTACAGACGCAAGCTTCACACTTACTTTAAAAGTAAAATGAAAGCATTAAACACAATATTTTGTACAAGACGTCAGCCGAGTTCAAATTCTATGTGTCCCCATCTATGACAAGACAGATACAGAGAGAAGTGTTAGAATATGAAACACACTTTAAAAATAAATTTGAAATAAGTGGAATGCTTTTATTAGGAATTAAGAACGTGCAACTAGAAAGTACTCAAAAAAAGAATCTATAACTTTACAACAATAATTGAGGGTACTTTTACTTAAAGAGAATGGTTTAATAGAAAACTTCTTGATTTCATACCTTCAAAGTTTGTATTGGTCCCATTAGGGCAAATAGTTTTGTGTTCAACCAAATATACTTTCAAACTGAATCCGAGGCAACAATAGGTGCAGGCGAATATATTTTCGGCTTCCGTTTCTATATGAGGTATAAAATACATTTCTATACTTTTATTTAAACTTTCTTCATGTTCATCACCAAAATACACCAATAATTCTTCACCCTCCTGGATTTCCCGATTGCTGCTATAATATAGATTATCTTCATATTGAAATGCATACAGATTTTGATCAGAAACACTTGTGGCACAATTGACGTACTGCATCCAATTTAAGAAACTCGATTTATCATTATGGACTATAAATTTTCCTTCTTTAAGCCTCCATGGGAATTCTAAAGTACTAAATCCAGTGAAGGGCCCAAATTTTACACCTTTGGGTATAGTTTTTAAGGCAAATATGCCAACGTTTCCAAATAAATCTTCTTTAATTTCTAGAATGTCTGTTGGTATTTCTTTCCCTACTTTGTCACTAAGAGCGCCTCCATTTAAAATACATATAAGCATTCCACATTTGGTACAATATTTTTCGTAATATTCATTACAGTTGTTACAAACTATAAAAAAAATTTATTCACATGAAAAATATATGCACATAATGTTAATGAGTTATACAATAAATAAAATTGAAGAACTAATTTTCCAAAAAATGTATATAATGGAAGTAAAACAAAAATAATATTGGGTAATTTGGTACGTAGACTTCCGCGGTCGTGGTCTATGCTATCTGCTTCTGGGTTTCCGGGCTGGAACCGCGTCACTAGTATATCTGCCGACGTTTCAGTTTCAGTGCAGTAGTTTAGCCCTGAAGATGTCCCATACAAATGGGTATGAAACGTCGGCAGATATACTAGTGACGCGGTTCCAGCCCGGAAACCCAAAAGTAGATAATATTGTGTATTTTGTAATTAACTAAATTTCAAATGTTATTTTAAAAATATTATTCTGCTCAATGCTAATAATTTATCATAGTTTCTATTTACATGTAACTCTAGTCATAAGTAACCTCAATATGCTAATATATCTTTATTAACACTAATTAAAAATATTGATTTTCACTTATCAATGTCAGTACCACTAATGGGGCTTCAGATTATCTATGTTGAGCATCAAGTTTTGTAACAATATGTTATTTATAACTTATACTCAATAACGGGATATTTTGTGCAAAATTATCGTCTGTTAAGAAAATTTATATTATTATTTCTTCCGCAGTATATACTACCTACTATATTGATGTACAAGACATTTCTAACTAAAAAGACAGTTTCAAATGCATATTTGTTATAGTAAATCATAATTTATTTTAAAAAGGGCTCAATTTTCGACACTATAAGACTCTGCTCAATACAGTCACGATGCTGAAACTATTGACACGTAATAATATGACGCTCACTACTTACATAGCTGTTTATTACTGAATTTAACCTTTACAACACCAGCAACATCACTTTCTATTTTAATGTTTCCATCTAGCGTAGTGTTGTATAGATTTATATCAGATGATAAGAACTCCTGTTTGATCTCAGTATCTGTTATAGTATTGTCATTTATTTCATTAGAGGGTGATAGCTCCAATTTAATATCAGTAGATATAAGATCTAGTTTTATTTCGGCATCTCTTGCATATTTGTTTAATTCTGGCGAATTTACATTAATGCTAGCTTCTCTGACAAACATTTTATCATTTGGATAAACATCACCCTCGAATTCTTTCTTTACATCAGGTAAAATTTCTGAAAACACTGTATTATCCATACCAACCATCTTCTTTATTATTTTCCTTGATCTTTAGGTAAAACTACTCCAGCAACCAATTGGATTACAGAAAATTCCAGTCTTCTTAAACTTATGCTTGCTTTGAAATCTGCTATTTAATCATACTTATTATGATCTGCAAAATAGAAAATATATAATGGTTGAGAAAATTTACAACATAAGGAAGACTATTCTTGCAATTAAAAACGAAGAAAAGCAGAGATAAGAAAAAGAAAAAAATTACTAGAAAACTAAGTTCAACTAATTTACATTCAACTTAGTAAAAGAATTCATCGTGCATATTGCATATTATTTTCTCATTGTTCAAATTTAATAAAGAAATTTCAGTTTTGTTTTGGTAAAATTAAGATTAAGAATCTTACATTCTTTCTAATTACATTCAAAGAAAATATTTGATTTCACTGTTTTCAGCATTCACAATTCAGAGTCGAAGATTTTTATTTAAGCAAAATGGAAAACCAGTAAGGTAAGTAGTTAAGAATTACGCTTCTCTTGCTGTTACCTTATTTATACTTTTTGTCGCCTAAGCCAGTGATATCAGATAGAAGTTTACCACATTTAAACTGGCATTTATCTGTAAATGCCAGCCTTGCTCCTTCAGAAGTTCTATGTAGTAGGACTGTGGACGGATAATGTAAATACATGAAACAGATATTTGTAGCAACCTATTGCATATGATACGCTTTTTATATTTTACGTATTACTCAAAAGCATGTTAACTTATTTTTTTGCCTAATCTTAGTAGACAAAAATTCAAAGAAATTTTCATTAATCCTTTATATTGAGAACGTTATTATATACTTGATATTAATCACAAAATTGACGCGTTCAATTACTAATAACGATAGCGTGTGCTATAAATGCCGTTTGGCGAATTGGGGCGAACAAAGAATATATAAAGAAATCTACTCGCGCTTTTATTATTAAAACCGTTTTAAATGACCTTGCCGCCATCTTAATAATGGGTAGAGTATACGAGATACAGTCAGAAATTTATTTTGCTAACTACAAATTAGTCTTAATTAGCTGTTAAATAAAATATGTTTTCTTTTTCTTTATTCAAGCAATCACTGACTAGTATTTGTTTAAGGCTATTGATTATGAAATTCTAATACATTTAGATATAATATAAACAGAATTGTTGTACGTACTATTATATTGGGTTGGCAACTAAGTACTTTCGGTTTTGTAGTATAAAATAAAACACTTTTTTTTTAAACAAAGAATAGTTTTTAATCAATTATATATTTTCCATTTTGCTCAATGTCCTTTTGCCATCTTTCTTTCAGCTGCATGATTCCGCGCTCATAAAATTTCTGGTCCTTATCAGCAAAAAACTGAACCAGGTGCGAGTGAAGGTCATCGTCATTTGTGAAAGTTTTACCATTCAAAGAATTCTGCAAACTTCGAAATAAATGGTAATCAGATGGTGCTAGATCAGGGCTGTATGGGGGATGTGGCATCACTTCCCAGCCAAGCTCCAATAGTTTCCCACGAGTTGCCAAATATGTGTGAGGCCTTGCATTATCTTGGTGGAAAACTACACCTTTCCGATTTGACAATTCTGGCCGTTTTCCTTTGATTGCTTCATCCAGTTTTATTAATTGTTGACAGTAAACATCAGAATTGATTGTTTGGTTCCTTGGAAGCAGCTCAAAAAACACAACACCTTTGTAATTCCATCAAACTGACAGCATGATCTTTTTTGGATGCAATTCAGCTTTCGATGTGGTTTGAGCTGGTTTATCGTGTTTGCTCCATGATCGTTTTCGAACTATGTCACTGTACAGGACCCATTTTTCATCACCAGTGATGATTCTTTTCAAGAAAGGGTCGGTTTCATTTCGTCTAAGGTGCATATCGCAAAAGTTGATTCTTTGTGTTAAATGAATTTCTTTCAATTCGAGAGGTACCCAAATATCAAGCTTCTTAACTAGCCCAAGACATTTTAAATGTTTTTCAATTGTTGTGTGCGATACATGTAGCCTCTCCGCAACCTCTCGAACAGTTATATGACGATCCTCTTCAATTATGACTTTGATTTGGTCATCATCAACTTCAGTAGGCCGACCAGAACGTTGCTCATCTTTGAGGGAAAAATCTCCAGAACGGAATTTTTTATACCAATTCTGACACGTGCGCTCTGTTAAGCAATTAGCACCATAAACTTCACATATCTTTTTGTGAGCCGCAGCAGCTTTCTTTCCTTTACGGAAATAAAATAGTAAAATATGTCGAAAATGTTCGTTTCTGCACTTAAAATTAACCCACAACTAATAGCTTTAATAAAAAACACGCACTACTTGCTTCTGAAGTTACGTCAATGTGACTAGTATCACGCGACAAACGGTAAAGTACAGCACTAACATACGTTATACAAAAAATAAAGCAACGCTCTCTATCAGTAAAAACCGAAAGTACTTAGTTGCCAACCCAATATATATATATATATATTATAGTAATCTATTAATTATAATAAATACGCGATAGTAAACATAGAGTGTATGAGACGAGAAGGATAATAGATGAGAGTAGACTTTTATATAATAATAATAATATATATTTATTGCCCAACAGATGGACCCAATTATAGGACAAAACATTATAATACAAATAAGATGAAGCACATACAGCAAAAATAAATTTCAAAAATAATTAATAATGTAAAAATAAAAATAATACGACTAAACATTTAATAGTAACTTAAAATAATCGAAAAATAAGAATTAAAAGAACAGACAAAAACATTACTATAGAGTCTGTTGGCGTTCAGCAACATATGACACAGGGGAGCCTTCCAGAGGAGATTCGTCCTCGGCGTACGGTAACCAAATGTGGTTGCGCTTCTGAAGAAGGGGTGAAAAACTGAAAAGTTTAGTTTGGCCAAAAGGTTTGAACAGTCAATCCGACCATTTACTTGTAAAGAAAACGAGCACTACTCCAACATAACGTTGTATTCGACGCCACGCTCAGGATACACGCCCGCAGATTTGATTGTGAGGATCTTCAGAAATCGACGTTAAACGCGTTCTATTGCGTTTATCTGCGAAACGCACAAGGTATACCATACAGTCGACCCATATTCCAGGTTACTGACAACCAATGCAAAGAATAGTGATTTCAATAAGTCAATATTAATTGTGGTCCTCATAAATCCAGCATTCTTTATTCCAGAACGACAAATATGATCAATATGTAAATTAAAACTCGATGAGGAATCAAAGAAAGTACCGAGGCCCTTGATAAAACATAAGGGTGTGTCCATCTAGGAAGTATGAGAAGGAGATGGTAATAATTTGCGGGTAAATGACATGGTAAAATATTTCTCTATGTTCAAACAAGCTTCAACTTAGACCAAGCTATCGAGTTATTAAATTAGATTCAAGTTTTCGATTTATATTTTTGAAACCAAATAAACAAACTCTGGTCCAAAGCAATCCAAACTATTTTGAAAGAAAAGATTAGTTTAATTCTGTCAGTTGGGTTGTCTATGGTCACCACCGAGTTGCTAATATTTCTTTTATCAGTTGACCATGGTCAAGATTAATATTTTTCCTTTTTCATTGTAATTTCATGACAAAATTATAACAAAAGATGGTATGAAAAAAATCTTGAATTTGACCAATAAGATGTACCACATTTATAATAATATATGTAGATACACGATAGTAAATCTCACTTTGTGAACTAAAATAATTATCGAAGGTAAACTGACAAAAATATTGGAGGTAAATTTCAATTTTGAATAGACTTTTTTTAGTGTTGTGATTGTTGTTTTTGACTGTTTTATATGTTTTATGGTTAAAATGTTGGGTATGGATAACGCAGTAGCTTTAGAAACTTCTGTTGATGTAAAGGAGGAGTTCGATAGTGATATTTATATAGATGATAAAGTGTTGGTTAGCTACTACCGTTGATATCAATTCTCCTGAGTAAGTGAATGTGGAAGACACGATAAAGTAAAACTGGATATAATATCCACCGATATCAAATTGAAACTACCACTATCTGATGTCGCCGATGATATAAAAATCGAATTTAATAATAAATTGCTATGTATGTACGTGCATCTTACTATGTCGATGTTAGTTTTTGCACATTCAAAATATTTAAATGTATTCTGAGAGTGCCCGTGAAATTTTTTACCTATTTTTAAAATATTATTTGCAGTATACATATATGTAGTAACAGTTATTTTAAATGTATAAATAGAATTTATAAGTAAACATGATATACAGTTTCTTATGATATATTACGATGTATTTTTATAAATATTTATTCAGAAATGATTTTCATTTCTAATACATTATACTGGGTGAGCAAGCTCAAGTGAAGTGTGGTGGTAGCATAAAGGTCCCTAGTTTCATCTTTTTTAGTTTTCGTAAGTTGTCCATAAGATTTTCTGAGAATTACCGATACGCTGTTTTTATTTACTTACGTATTTTTGGTTAAATTATTTAGTTCGTTTTTTATTTAGTTTTGTCGGCCCTCGTATTTTGAATAATTTTCTGGCTATTGTAAGTACATTTGTAAATTTCTCATCTGTCAAATGTCAAGAACCGTGTGAAAATAATTTGCTATAAAATTATTTAGCCAACATTTGAAATTGAACTAGGGATCTTTATGATACCACCACACTTCACTTGAGTTTGCTCACCCAGTACATACGAGGGAGCGTTTTTATATTCGCGGAATGGGGGACAAGGGGTGGAAATAAAAAAACCAAATTATTTTTCTTTTTCAATATATTCACCTGCAAGACGGATACATTTTTCACATCTTTCAATTAATTTATTTATACCCTCATAAAAAAATGATTTCTCTTTATCTGCAAAATACGCCGAAACTGCCTCCTTGACTTCATCATCGGCAGTAAATTTTTTACCCCGCAGCTCTTTTTTCATTTTCGGAAACAGGTAATAATCACTCGGGGCCAGGTCTGGGCTGTAGGGTGGGTGATTCACAATTTCGAAGCCCACCTTATGCAGGGCAGCTACCGCAACGCGGCTCTTGTGGACGGGCGCGTTGTCGTGCAAAAGCAGAACACCTTTTGTCAATTTTCCCCGTCTTTTCTCTTTAATAGTTGCTTTTAGTCGCTCTAATATTGAAGCGTAATATTCTCCGGTTATAGAAACACCTTTATCTTTATAATCAATCAACAATATTCCTTCCGAGTCCCAAGATACCGTTGCCATGAGTTTCCCAGCCGATTGTGACACTTTAAATTTCTTGGGAGGTGCTGTGCCCTTTTTATGCCACTGCATGGAGTCTTGTTTGGACTCAGGTTCATAATGATGAACCCAAGTTTCGTCTCCAGTAACAAT
Source organism: Dermolepida albohirtum (assembly GCA_031893035.1). Taxonomy (NCBI): domain Eukaryota; kingdom Metazoa; phylum Arthropoda; class Insecta; order Coleoptera; family Scarabaeidae; genus Dermolepida; species Dermolepida albohirtum. Next base: position 87,933 of record JAVIWB010006004.1, read on the forward strand.
TCCACTCAATACACCATCCTTGTCTTCATTACAGAGGTCCAAAAATGCACGCGAACACTCTACGCGCTGATGTTTTTGCGGCGGCGTGAGCATTCTCGGCACCCATCTTGCGCTGACCTTAGACATGCCGAGATGATCGTGTAGGATTTTAAAAATTGTTGTATCGGATACTCCAACCATTTCTGCGAATTGTTTCTTTTTTAGTCGAGCATCTTCGAGTACAATTTGTTCAACTTTTTGGATAAGTGCTGGCGTGGTCACCTCAATGCTCCTGCCCGGCCTCGGGTCGTCTTCAAGGGATTCCCTTCCTTGTTTAAATAAACTATGCCACTTGTACACCATGGTTTTTCCTGGACAAGAGTGGCCGTAAACCAATGACATCTCATTCATTATGGTCGCGACTGATTTTCCTTGCCTCCATATTTCACTTTTCACTCCTGATTATGTTACTTGGTTGACGATAGCTCAAAGACTAACTGTCTAATAACAATGAAACTTCGTATTTATACTAATCATGAGTCGCTGCACAGGCCACGCCCCCAATGCGCCTACTCACCCCTCTACAACCCGCTCATTCCGCGAATATAAAAACGCTCCCTCGTATATTGTAACAATAGGCATTATGTGAGGAAAAAAACACAGGTTTAATATTCATATTTTTATTAAGCTTATTAAAAATATATTATTTTACTCTAGACACCTAGGTACAAATATAAAAGCACCATAAGGCAGATACAATATCTTTTCTGTATAAAGCTTTAGATCACATTTATCACCGTATCTTTTTTACTTTGCTAATCTTAAAACTACAGATACCTAATTGCATTAAAAAAATCTTACAATTACATTATAATCTCATGGAATTAATCTATAATTTGTACAATTCTAAACCTAACCTAGGCCATCACGTACAAAAATATATATATAAAAAAATATCTTTACGCAAATTGAGGTCGATGATTGAATTATATTAAAAATATAATCTGCTATATACAAGAATGATTAAAACATTATCGAAAAAGAATGAACTATGATTTAGGAGATTATGAATTAGCTATATGTGTATTTAACGAACTGTCGAATTATGGCGCCCCGTAAGAAGACGAAGGTGGTGGAGCTGGAGGTCCGTATTGAGGGGCCGGTGCGGGAACTCTATCTGGGTAACCTTCCTCTTTCTGAAAGTAACATAATTATGCAGACACTTCAAAATATCGTAAGCATTTTATAAACTCCGTTTGTTACGATCATTCTGTTTTCTAGATGGAATTTATGCCAATTAAACAGAACAACCTGTAAATTTTACCAGGTGTACCGGAAAGTCATTACCGGTTTTTCTAACAGATGTCGCTAGGCTTACAGATGCAATGTTATGAGTTGACACATATCATTTTATTCTACTGACATCAAGTTTCAAAGCCATGCATGTTATATTTTGCGAAAGTAACACTGTCATAGATTTATACTTCTTTGAAAATGTCGAGCTTCGTACCTGAAAAACTACATTTGCGGCACACATTTCTTTTCTTATTTAATCAAACGAAAAAAACCGTTGAAAGTTACCGTTTGCTGGTAGAAACTTACGGTGAGCATGCTTCAACCGTAAAAACATCTGAGGCAAAAATGATAATTTTGATGTGCAAGACGAAGAACGGTGTGAGAGACCGAAAAAGTTTGAAGATGCGAAACTGCAAGACCCAACTCAAACTCAAAAACAATTGTTAGAAGCGTTAAATGTGTTTCGAAAACCCTAAGCGCAAAAAAGCATGGTTATCACCTAGCGAAGCCGGCCTATTGACTCCAAGGCCAAATCGTTTTGGTCGCAAGACAATCCTCTGTGCTTGGAGGGACCAGAGTGACGTTGTGTATTACGAACTGTTGAAACCTGGTGAAACAGTTAATACTGATCGTTATCAACAACGAATTATCAATATCAACCATGCATTTATAGAAAAACGTTCAGAATGGGCTCGAAGACACGGCAAAGCGATTTTACAGCACGACGAGGCGCCGTTTTATATAGCAAAACTCAGCATTCAATATTATTTAGACAGTAATGTTTTTCACGAACCCAAGGGATCGAATTAATACATGTATTAATGTAGCAGAAGAAGAAAAATTGAAAGAAGAGCATTAAAAGCATCTATTTCTTCAGAATTTTTATTTTAATATTTTTTCAATGTTCTTAATAAATCTTTAAAATATAACTACGAAATTACTTTTGAATTAAACCGTACAAATAGCAGTATTTTACCTGAGTTTTGTATCTGATGAAATATACTTCTGGCTTGCTTGGCTGCGTAGGTGCTGGTGTTGGAATATGAATTTCCGGTGCTTCATCAGGCTTCTTCACCAAAACGTACACCAATGTCTTCTCTTCGTTTTGTGGTTGTAAGGGGATAACTGGTGCCGTTGGCGTTGGTGGAGTCGGTGCCTGTAATACTTCCCAAATATTATTCTGCTCTTTTACCAAAGCTTACCAACATTCTCACCTTAATAAAGATTATTTTGTAATGTTTTTGAGGTGGTGCAACTTCGATTGGCTTCTGTGGTGTTGGATATTCGTTGTCTGCAGGGGGGACGTGGACGTAAACGTGCTTATGGATTGTAGGTAATTGAGCGGGTGGACCGTATATCGGGGCTGGAGGTCCGTAACTGGAACTTGGTGCACTTGGAGTTCCATAACTGCTGCTGGGAGCGCTTGGACCGTTGTAGCTGTATCCTGGTGGTTCGGGCCTGGCATGAGCCACTGCCAATAGCACTGGTACAACCTAAAATAATAACATTGTGTAGTAATAACATTTCCTATTGATATAGTACGATTTATTTATTGTATTTTTTACAACAAAATGTGCTCATCTTGTTACCGGAAGGGTCAAAATACACTGAATTACAATTCACACTTATAAGTTGTAAATTAGAGAATTCTTCAAAGCCATAATTGATAAAGCGACCGTTTGAATGAAGCAGGTGACTTATTATATAAACTCAGACTAGCATAATTTTTTTTTCGGTAAACAGTAAACGATGTTAGGGAGAGCAGTAATTATATTCGTGTCTAATGTGGTAGCCATGTCGGAAAGCTTTATCTTCAAACAAGTGTTCGTGTTTAATGATTAAAAAGCAATACCTTTCTGTCTCGTCCAAACATACGAATGTCCGAACGAAATTCAAATTACCTCTGTAAGATTGACTTATAATATTATAATTAAGATATAGCTTCGTATGTAAAGCTTCCTTTTGTAAGACAAAAACGCGATTCAACTCATTACTGCCGCTCCAAAAGATTATACCAAATTCTAGGTGTGGATAACAGACCAAAATAAATTACGAGCAGTACTTTTTTGCTAACAGTCTTGTGAAGCACACGGATGCAAAAAGAGAAAGACCTAATTTTTTTACAAACTATGTCGATACAAATACTCCACTTGAGACAGTTGTCGATAGATAAGTCCAAAAGAGTGACTGAGTTTTGTACATTTGTACAGTAGGTACCAGAAGAAGACTTACGATGTACACGAAAATATATCTACCGAATTCATGTAGGATAGTAAAGGATTTTCCAATAGGGACTTGACAACTTTTAATTCAATTTGTGAACGCACTCTTTCACTAATCATCGAACCGTCACTGTCAATTTATTCAGTAAACTTAACATTTTCATCATGGTAAAGTACACGAACGAACAACGTCTGCAAATTATAAAAATTTACTACAGAAATTCGGAGTCGGTGACCGCTACTTTAAGAGCGTTAACTCCGATTTTCGGTCGTAATTCTCGCCCTAGTAGACAGGCAGTAACAAGTTTAGTGCAAAAATTTGAGTCTACATATTCGTTGTGTGATGTTGCCGTGCCAGTGAGACAACGGGTTGGTCGAAGTGTCGAAAATATCGCTGCCGTTGAAACGTCCGTAGCAAATGATCCAAATCAGTCAATTTCACGGCGTTCTCAAAAGTTAGGCATCGCCCAGACCACTTTATGGCGAATTTTGCATAAGGATATTGGTTTACACCCATACAAGATCAAGCTGACTCAAGAATTGAGTAGCGGAGAGTAATGTACGCCGTGTCAAAAAGATGTTCTTATATTTAGAAAATTACCGCTCGACATCTACGGATGTAATATAAGCACAATTAAAATAGATAACGGATCTATTGGGTTGGCAACTAAGTACTTTAGGTTTTGTAGTATAAAATAATACACTTTTTTTTAAACAAAGAATAGTTTTTAATCAATTATATATTTTCCATTTTGCTCAATGACCTTTTGCCATCTTTCTTTCAGCTGCATGATTCCGCGCTCATAAAATTTCTGGTCCTTATCAGCAAAAAACTGAACCAGGTGCGAGTGAAGGTGATTGTCATTTGTGAAAGTTTTGCCATTCAAAGAATTCTGCAAACTTCGAAATAAATGGTAATCATATGGTGCTAGATCAGGGCTGTATGGGGGATGTGGCATCACTTCCCAGCCAAGCTCCAATAGTTTCCCACGAGTTGCCAAAGATGTGTGAGGCCTTGCATTATCTTGGTGGAAAACTACACCTTTCCGATTTGACAATTCTGGTCGTTTTTCTTTGATTGCTTCATCCAGTTTTATTAATTGTTGACAGTAAACATCAGAATTGATCGTTTGGTTCCTCGGAAACAGCTCAAAAAACACAACACCTTTGTAATCCCACCAAACTGACAGCATGATCTTTTTTGGATGCAATTCAGCTTTCGATGTGGTTTGAGCTGGTTTATCGTGTTTGCTCAATGATCGTTTTCGAACTATGTTACTGTACAGGACCCATTTTTCATCACCAGTGATGAATCTTTTTAAGAAAGAGTCGGTTTCATTTCGTCTAAGGTGCATATCGCAAAAGTTGATTCTTTGCGTTAAATGAATTTCTTTCAATTCGCGAGGTACCCAAATGTCAAGCTTTTTAACTAGCCCTTGGTATTTGAACTTAATGCATTCACCTTTGGATAAAATTGTCGAATTCTTTGTGCTAGAAGATGTAAAGCTTGAACATTACACGTAACACATAAAAGCCCCTCTCACTTGTCTCAAAGGAAACGGTCTATACTACACATTGTCGCCGCACCAACGCTTATAAACGTCAACAGTTGTTTTTTTCGATGAAATTCAAAATTTTCTTCAAACTTTAGCAGAGCCCAATCGGAGAAGTTTCAGCGCTTCAAATGATCAAGAGGCTTCAGTTCTTGAGTTAATTTAATCTTGTAAGGGTGTAAGCTAAGATCTTTACTCGAATTTCGCCATAATGTGGTTTGAGAAGTTCCCAATGCCCGTGAACGGCGTAGGATTGACAGATTTGGCTCATTTTGAACTTAAGCACTTACGCCTGCGATATTTTCGGTACTTCCACCGGTGCGTTGTCTCACTGGTACAGGAACATCAAATAGTGAATATTTTGACTCGAATTTATCCACTATATCATGCACAGCCTGCCTGGTGGGAAGATTATTACAACCGAAAATTGGAGTAAGCGCTCTTAAAGTTGCGACCACCGATTCAGAATTGCGGTTGTAATTTTTAATAATTTCCAAACGTTACTCGTTCGCGAACTTCACAAGTCTTTAGCACTGGTATAAAATGCCGACGACATTGCATAAAATTTTAATGCATGAACCGGAAATTATTGCAATTGCTCTACTACCTATTGGCTGACTAAGCGGGGAAGCACAAGAAGCTCGCAACAAAGATATTAGAGGACATAGAGAGGTGTTCTAGAGAAAAATTTCGCACGAAAAAACAGCGTGGTGTATATTACATCTGTTGCTAATTTTCTCGGATCCCTTAATTTCTTCCGTCCGTAAATTGCTTAGGAAAACCATGTCACCTTTAAGCGAAGAAATAATTCAGTTGCTGGAAGAGTCCACTATTTTACCACTTAACGAAAGTTTCAAAACTACAGATAACAAAAGCTCGGACGATGAATTCGATCTCCACTAATGTTATTTTATTATATTATATGCTCGTTATTACATATCCATATACGAGTATATGTATTTCAACGATATAATGTACAATACAATTTTTTTTATAAACAAACGCAGTGCCTCTGCCTGTAACATAAAAACTTCTTCGTAATGCACTACAATTATTACCGCATTTTAAAATTAATCTTTTTTCTATTAATATATTCTTAGCAGATTTATTGTTGGTAAATTACGTTATAAAACTTTAAATAATACGTGGAAAGAATGATGGCCAAGAATTCATTTATTTGGTCTCACTGTGCGCCGGGACAAATAACAAACCTAGTAATGACATACGAGGGTGGTCCCATAAATACCCGGCCTGACCTAGAGATGGCGGTAGTTGTTTGAAAAATATAACTGTATTAGAAAGTACACTTTCTATAAAGCATATGTTTCAAGTTTGAAGACGCCACGTTGTTTAGTATTTGTTTAGCGTCCATCAATAGTGAACGTTTTCAGTAAATTTGCAAAAATAGAGAAAATTGGTCATCGTTACTGTGACACAATACTTTTATTTGAAAGGCCTCAGTCTAACCGATATAAAATCTGAACTGGATTCTACTCTGGGTTAGTGTTTAGCGAAGTTTGACGGCAACAAAGCAGAATTTTTGCGCCGTTTCATAACCATGGATGAAACATGGGTCCATCACCTGAGACATAGGAACAATCAAAACAACTGGTCTCAAAAGGGAGAACCGGCTCCAAAGAAGGCGAAAACTGTTTCATCTGCAGACAAGACCATGGCACCGGTTTTTTTGGAATACGCGTGGAATAATTTTCATTGACTCTTGAAAAGCTATCAACGGCTAGTATTATGCGAACTTATTACAACGTTTGAGCGAAGCAAAAACGGCCGCATTTTGGGATGCGCGTGGAATAATTTTTATTGACTATCTTGAAAAAGGAAACACTATCAACGGCGAGTATTATGCGAACTTATTGCAACGTTTGAGCGAAGAAATCAAGCAAAAACGGCCACATTTGGCTAAGAAGAAAGTATTGTTTCATCAAGACAATACACCAGCTCGTAAATCCGTTTTTGCAATGGCCAAAATTAATGAATTAAAGTTTGAATTGCTACCTCATGCACACTATTCGCCAGATTTAGCCCCCTTGGATTATTTTCTGTTCTCAAACTTGAAAAAATGTCTCAGTTGTCAAAGATTTTCCAACGATGAAGAAGTGATGTCGGCAGTTAATAGCTATTTTGAGAAGCAAGACAGTTCTTATTATAAAACGGGTATCGAACTTATTGAACATCGCTGGGAAAAGCATATAGAGCTGAAAGGAGATTATGTTGAAAAATAAATATATTTCTTTCCAAAATTTTTGTGTTTTCTTTGTTGGGTCGGGTACTTCTAGGACCACCCTCGTATTTTAGGGACGCTAAACGACGTCGTAAACTTGTCATTGCCGGTCAGTCGAATAAAAAACATTCGAACAAACACGTACAGTTTTCACGATCATTTTATAACGTTAAAGGTCGTTATTTTGATACAGTTTCGTACTAACTGTAAAAAGACATTACTTTAAATAAATTAGGAAAGTTAAGGTAATTAAAATCCATATCTGTCTTATACAATACCATCATTATGCAGACCGGAACAACGGGACGCGAATTAATAACGCTTTATATGCACGTAAACAATTGTGTGGGTATAATTTAAAATTTAAATGACTCAACTTTGCAGTATACTATTAATTGTTGTCTAATCACTTTAGTAAATTAAATTTCTAATGTCGAATTCGTTTTTACATATTAAAGAGGAAAGGCTTTCTGATAAGTTACTTTCGCTTCCGAAATGAATACAAGCATTCCCCATTACCTGGGAAACTACGTAACGAAAATGTCACTAAGAACCGAAGCAAATATAGATTGGAACTTTTAATGAAATATTTAATTTATTTGAAGCACCAATCGAATAAAGCCTATAAGTTGGATTACACACGGGCGTCTCGCCGATGATGTTATAGAACATTAAGATTATAATTTATAAATTACACATTGCTGTCGGTAAATTTGAAGGTTGCTGTGGTTGATTATCTTAAGGTTGATATATAACCGCTTTTCACATTAATTTTCGTATTCTGTATGCGTATTTCGACAACTAATTCGTCATCATCAGCAGATAATTAAACAGTGTCGTACCTGGAAACCACGGCAAAATCCACACGAAACAAATTCCATACACGATTGTACCATCGAAAACCAAAACGCACACTACTTATCTGCTGATGGTGACAACTTAGTTGTCGAAATACGTATACAGAATACGAACATTATTGTGGAAAAGCTGACTATTTACCCAGTGAATATTAAAAGTTTTAATGTGCGTCGCGGTGAAAAAATACTTTTATACAAAGAAAACGATTGTTTTATGGCTAAAGATGTAGTATAGTACCTGGCAATTGAATAGATCCCCAGAAATGTATAAAACAAGCCGTTTATAAAGGGTTTTCCAATAAGGACTTGACAACTTTTTTTCAAAATAAAATGCAGACCATTTGAGATATTTCAAAAACTTTATTATCGGGTTGAAGTACAATCAAAACATTTATGAATGGAGCTCGACTTCGTTCATATGGCCACCGCGGGCACGTTTGCAGCGGTCGATTCGTTGGACCCAATTTTCGATGACTCGGCCACACAATTCGGCCGAAACGGCTGCTATTTCGCGTTCAATGTTGGCTCTGAGCTCTTCCAACGTTGTCAGCTTTTTGGCATAGACCAATGCCTTGACGTAGCCCCAAAGAAAAAAGTCTAGAGGCGTTAAATCGCACGAACGAGGCGGCCAATCGACTGGTCCATTTCTTGAGATAACATGCTCATCAAACTTACTCTTCAATAAATCGATTATAACGTGTGCTGTGTGGCTTGTGGCACCGTTTTGCTGAAATCACATGTTGTCCAAGTCCATATCTTCCAATTCGGGCCAAAAATAATCGGTAATCATGGCGCGATAACTATTACCATTCACAGTAACGTGACGATCATTATCGTCGACGAAAAAATATGGCCCTATGACGCCGCCGGCATGCAAACCGCACCAAGCAGTTATTTTTTGTGGATGAAGTGGTGTTTCATGAAGCACATGTGGATTTTCACCCGACCAATAACGCATATTTTACTTATTGACGAACGCATTGAGCCAAAAATGAGCTTCGTCACTGAAAATGGTTTTGCGATGAAATTGATCATCTTGGCGCATCTTTTCCAGAGCCCAATCGGAGAACGTACGTCGCTTCGAATGGTCCATCGGCTTCAATTCTTGAGTCAGCTTGATCTTGTATGGGTGTAAACCAAGATCCTTACGCAAAATTCGCCATAAAGTGGTCTGGGCGATGCCCAACTCTTGAGAACGCCGTGGAATTGACTGATTTGGATCATTTGCTACGGACGTTTCAACGGCAGCGGTATTTTCGACACTTCGACCAACCTGTTGTCTCACTGGCACGGCAACATCACACAACGAATATGTAGACTCAAATTTTTGCACTAAACTTGTTACTGCCTATCTACTAGGGCGAGAATTACGACCGAAAATCGGAGTTAACGCTCTTAAAGTAACAGTCACCGACACCGAATTTCTGTAGTAAATTTTTATAATTTGCAGACGTTGTTCGTTCGTGTACTTTACCATGATGAAAATGTTAAGTTTACTGAATAAATTGACAGTGACAGTTCGATGATTAGTGAAAGAGTGCGTTCACAAATTGAATTAAAAGTTGTCAAGTCCCTATTGGAAAACCCTTTATTTAAATATATTTCAAATTTTCGACTGCAAATGAATTTAGTTTATCGAAGAGGATATATTCCTAAAAAAAAAACGATCATTATATTGTTGGGAAAATTTCGTTATTATCAGTTTTGGGTCAGGTACTTGCCGTTAGGGTCTAAACACATCTAATGAAATATGTGAAGATACTACGAATAAAGTCCGATCGTTTTTTGGCGCGTAACTGGAAGGGAATATTCTGTTAGCCTAGTTGTAGCATATAGTTGTGGCTACATTTTAGTGTAGTTTGTTTTAATTCAGTTTGTGGTTTTGTGCAAAGGGAGATAGGAAATAAGCTTTGCGGCATATCATGATGTATTATTACCAGAAAGGAAAAAACGCGACTGCTGCAGCCAGAAAGATATGCAATGTCTATGGCGAATTGGACACAATAACGCCTAGAGTGTAGTGGATGAAAGCCCACATTTTACGCTACGTGAGATTGCGGACATCGTCGGAATTTCACATGTAGCAGTTCAAAGACATCTCCAGGCTAAAGAGTACGTAAATCCTGTTGATCTTTGAGTTCCATATAATATTGATGAACACCAGTTGATGTAGCGTATACACATTTGCGATTAGCTCATTAAAAGGAACAAGGAACAACCTTTTCTTAAGAATATTACTACTGCAGATGAAAAATGGATTCTCTACAACAATGTTGTGAGCTGGAGGTCTTAGCCTACAACAGACAGTGCTCGCTAGATATCGTCAAAGATTAGCTTACATCCAAAAGAATGTAATTTGGCGGGATTTCAAGAGTATAGTCTACTATGAGCTGCTGCCGAATAATCGCACGACCATTTCAGTCAAGTACTGTGAACAACTTGGCTCTTGCTAAAAAGAGGCATGCTTTGCTTAATAGACGACGAAGATTTTTTCATCATGACAACGCAAGACTTCACGCATCAATATGCAGCGTACAGAAGTTGGTAGAGTTTTCGTGGGATATTGCGCCTCACCCTCCATATAGCTCATTATTATTTGTTTCTCTCTCAACAAAATTCCCTTTAATGGGAAAAATTTCGAATAATTGGAAGACATCATGCATCAGTGACAAAATCATTATTGAAGTGTGTAAGACTGAAATAATCCATGGTAATTATATTATTGTGAGATATGTTAAATTGTTCAAAAGTATCCAAGAAATTTTGAAAATCCTTCACAGTAACATATAAACAGAGTATACATAAATAGTTTGATATGTTTCTAATACAATTCTACAACCCACAAAATCAATAGTCCAAAACAAATTTCCAAAAATGGATAAATCCGATTGAGAGGTAGCAAAACGATCCTTGATAAGGACTTGGAAGACATTAAAATTGATTGTGACAGGTTTTTTTGGAGAGTAAAAACGAAATATTTTGGAGAGATTGCACTAAGAAATTACCTGAATGTTGGACCAAAAGCGACAGAAAAAATGGACAGTACATTTGTTAAAAGGTCTCTTAAAATATGTATTTCGCAGAATAAATGGTATAAAACCGAACGGACTTATGTAACAACCCGACGCTCATTGCAAATGCACAATTCCATATTTCTACCAACGTTTGACAATATAAAACTAAAATCATTATTATTCGTGCTGTCGTTTGAGCGTACCGTGTGTATTTGTGAAAATTGTTTTCTATAATTTATCGAGTGGTTACTAATTTGCTTCATTATGTCGCGGAACAATAGACAAAGTTATCAGTTATTATTCACTTATGTAATTTAAAAGTAGAGATGCAGACACATATGACTTTTGCACCAGAATGAATTGTGTACACAGAAACACAGGCCATAAGACGCCATGATTTACAAGCATCTGGTGACGTAAATTTATTTTGGCAGACTTTTTCGAGAGTAAGACGAAACCTTTTGGAGAGATGGCACTATGAAATTACCTGTTCGTTGGACCAAAGCGATAGAAAAAAAGTGGATAGTACATTTGTTAAACACTTCTTCTCTTTTATAATATGTATTGGGTTGGCAACTAAGTACTTTCGGTTTTTACTGATAGAGAGCGTTGCTTTATTTTTTGTATAACGTACATATGTTAGTGCTGTACTTTACCGTTTGTCGCGTGATACTAGTCACAGTGACGTAACTTCAGAAGCAAGTAGTGCGTGATTTTTATTAAAGCTATTAGTTGTGGGTTAATTTTAAATGGAGTGCAGAAACGAACATTTTCGACATATTTTACTATTTTATTTCCGTAAAGGAAAGAAAGCTGCTGCGGCTCACGAAAAGATACGTGAAGTTTATGGTGCTAATTGCTTAACAGAGCGCACGTGTCAGAATTGGTATAAAAAATTCCGTACTGGATATTTTTCCCTCAAAGATGAGCAACGATCTGGTCGGCCTACTGAAGTTGATGATGACCAAATCAAAGTCATAATTCAAGAGGATCGTCACATAACTGTTCGAGAGGTTGCGGAGAGGCTACATGTATCGCACACAACAATTGAAAAACATTTAAAATGTCTTGGGCTAGTTAAGAAGCTTGATATTTGGGTACCTTACGAATTGAAAGAAATTCATTTAACACAAAGTATCAACTTTTGCGATATGCACCTTAGACGAAATGAAACCGACCCTTTCTTAAAAAGAATCATCACTGGTGATGAAAAATGGTATGTACAGTAACATAGTTCGAAAACGATCATGGAGCAAACACGATAAACCAGCTCAAACCACATCGAAAGCTGAATTGCATCCAAAAAAGATCATGCTGTCAGTTTGGTGGGATTACAAAGGTGTTGTGTTTTTTGAGCCGCTTCCAAGGAACCAAACGATCAATTCTGATGTTTACTGTCAACAATTAATAAAACTGGATGAAGCAATCAAAGAAAAACGGCCAGAATTGTCAAATCGGAAAGGTGTAGTTTTCCACCAAGATAATGCAAGGCCTCACATCTTTGGCAACTCGTGGGAAATTATTGGAGCTTGGCTGGGAAGTGATGCCACATGCCCCATACAGCCCTGATCTAGCCCATCTGATTACCATTTATTTCGAAGTTTGCAGAATTCTTTGAATGGTAAAACCTTCACAAATGACGATGACCTTCACTCGCACCTGGTTCACTTTTTTGCTGATAAGGACCAGAAATTTTATGAGCGCGGAATCATGCAGCTGAAAGAAAGATGGCAAAAGGTCATTGCGCAAAATGGAAAATATTAATTGATTAAAAACTATTCTTTGTTTAAAAAAAAGTGTTTTATTTTATACTACAAAACCGAAAGTACTTAGTTGCCAACCCAATATTTCGTCGAATAAATGGCATAAAATTGAACGGACTTATTTAACAACCCGATACTTTACCGTGTCTCGGAAGATACATTCATTTTTCAACAAACCATTCATTACTTATGTAAGAAAATCTGTGTATTATAAATTAAAGGAAAAAAAATGAAACAAGGAGCAACAAACACACATCTTCTTGCTTAAACGATGTGCAGAAGTAAAATACATCCAGAATATGGAGAATAATAAAGTATGATTAATCACCTACAAAAAAAAAAATTGGCACATTTTTGGACAATATTTGGGGATGTTTGGAGTTTGGTGAGGCAGTTATAATATTGGATAAATAATAACATTCTGAGGAAGGCAATATATATATTGCCGAAACGTAAGTAAATGAAATAATTTCTTGATCAACACTGCCGCAAAAAAAACACAAAAAAAATTATTCGTCGATTTTACAGAATCAACCGATTTTTCGCGATTTTTTTTGTACTGGTTTCGTTACGTTTGTAATTTTTCAGTGACTCTTTTAAGAACTTTTTAATACTGAACTGTATATAAATAATACTTATTACTTTACTTAGTGATGCTATAAGTTTTGTCAACTTGCTATTCACGTGATGTTTATGAATTCGAAGTTGGTAGATAAAAATCAGGTCTAGTGTCTTTCCTATCTTCAATAGATTTTAGGGTTGTAAGGACGAAATTGGATGTAAAATATAATTGTATTGCATCTATTTACGTGTAAAATGGAAAAATTTGATGTTTTTAAGTCTCTAACCGTATGTGGTTATCAAAATGTTTGTACATTTTAAACACGTCCTCTACAAAAATTAAAATCGTAATTCTTTGCAAGCGTATGCAATGAGTATCATATATTTTCATTTAGCATTTAACTGCACACTACCTAAGCTGCTTTACATATCATTCTATATAACCAACTTATAATAATTATGACCGCCACGTTGAGAATTTTCCCTTATCGTACATATAATTCAAAATAGAAATTTAAAACACTTTCGGCATACACAATTACTACTTTTACACGAATTACAAACAACGACGGTGCTAATCGTTGACCCTGCGTAATACTCAATTTAAAATGTAAACCGGAAGTAATGCTTCGTAAATTGATTGTCTAATTATCATCCTCTTTTTATATACTAAATTAATAGAATTAATACATTATATGAAACGTACCACAAATATCTTCATGTTTTCTCCTTTTACCACTGAATTTTGGATTACAAGAAATCCAAAGCACCTACATCAACTCCGTACACAAAACAACGTTAGAAAGATGCCACCGCTAACTATATATATATATAAATATTAGGAACCCCCCGCGCACTATGAAAAACAAACGACTATCGAACTTTTCTTCTTTCCTTTTTTTTTCGTTTTTTGGGAAGCGACGATCTAGATGGAAAACGTGGTAGTGGGGTACAACGCTCGGGCCGGGCCAAGTGAAACGGTAGCTCCCCGCCGAAGATGAGCTTCCAGCAAACCTCGTGACTTACGGAAAAAAAAAGGACGCGCTATTGTGTGTGCGGGTAATACACTTTCAAGGAAAGGTAAAAGTATCCGAGCGCATGTTTTGGTGATATTGTGTAATGTTTCTTTCGCCTGCGCCCGTCGCAGCACGGGGGACGCACCAGTCGAAAATAAAAACAAGTAACAAGGCCACTGGATCCACTTATTAAAATTTCTCGAGCGAGATCGATGTAATGCCTTGTAACATCTAATGTAATTCTTTCGACGATTTGTTATCGGATGTTTTTTGAATATTAAAGACCTTATGTTGATTAGTGTTTTGACAGTATTACGTATATATGTACATACATACATATGTACTTCAATTTATAACACAATTATCAGTTCTTCGTAACATGAGTTAAAGCGACGTCTTCCATTCAAATTAGCTACTTGTAAATTATATAAATTAAGGAGTAATCACTTTGATGTATCGTCTTTTGGTTGTTGAAACATGTTTGCATGGATTTGGGAGTTTCGCATTTGGCAATTTGATAATGCATTTACTGTAAATATGTCGTTGTTGACACTCTGGGTTTATTAGATTAGTAGTTTGAATACTTTTTAGAAACATTTTTATTCGCCGAAGAAAGTTATTAAATTTACTTACTCAAATACATAATACAAGCACTACTTTAAATTGTGTACGAACTATAGGCGCATTAATCAAAAAAGGTAAATAAAACCCCTTTTATGCTCGTATTCTGTATACGTATTTCGACAACTAATTTGTCATCATCAGTAGATAATTAATGCCAGTGGATTCTTACGCGCTGAAGAACATGGTTAAAGACAACATTCTATTATTTTTTAATCATAAAGAAACAACTGCCATCAAGGAAAGTCGAGAGAAATTTCTAGATGCTAAAGTAAAAGAAGATGTACAAATAATTTATACCAATTACAAAGAAGTAGTTCAAGCAAGTGATAAATTAACAGATGGCGCAAAAGTAATGTCATAATTTGAATTGGCTGCCACTTTTGCAGATGGCGCCTAATGTCACCGTGCTTTGACATTAATTGTCAAGAAGCCATGGAGCGATACACACCTCAAGAACGTGGAATTATTGTTACCGCTTATTTGACAAATTTTCAGTCTGTTGTTTTAGCGCAGAGTGAATTTCGTTGTCGTCTTCCTCGTCGTCGTGTTCCATGTGCTCGAACAATTAAGCGTTTGGCTGAGCGCCTTGTGCAAACTGGGTCCACTACAGATGTCCCAAGAAGTGGCCGGCTTCGTATTGCTCGTTCGACCGAGAACATCGCTGCTCTTGCCGACGACGTCAGAGAGAATCCACGAACAACAACGAGACGACGATGCACACAATTAGGCATCAGCAGACGTTCGCTGCAACGAATTTTGGTGAAAGATTTGAAAATGTTCCCCTACAAAGTGCAAACTGTCCACGAATTGCTGCCTGCTGACTGTCGGACAAGGTTAACTTACTGCCATACTCTGTTAAACTTGGTGCAAGAAGAGGATGATTTCGAATCAAAAATCATAATGAGCGACGAAGTACATTTCCACTTAAGTGGTTATGTTAACAAACACCAATTTCTAGGTCGAGTGATCTCCCGTTTTGGAGATTTGAACTGGCCGTCCAGATCATCAAATCTAACAGCACCAGACTTCTTCCTTTGGGGATTTTTAAAATCTCGCGTTTATCACAACAAACCACGAACATTCTAAGTCTTGAAAGCTAACATTGAAGAAGAAATTTTTTCCAATTAATGTCATCAATTTTACACTTTCAAATAAACTATCTATGAAAACAGAGCTCTTTTTTTTCATATATAACAAAATGGCAGCCAGTTCAAATTATGACATTACTTTTGCGCCACCCGTTACAAAATCCTTCCTTGCTATTGCATCCACTGCAAATACTGTACAAACACACTTATACGCTATCAGCGGCGATAAAAATATTAGTGTTATAGCCAAAGTATATCTACTTTGGTGTGCTAAAGAAAGACGCAGGTTTTACCCTATTAAAACATATTTGTAGTGATAGCGAATGCATAGAACCGTTAGGTAATAACAAACATTACTTTCATTATGCAAATAGTTGCATCACTAGATGTCGAACGGTCATTTATTCATATAAGAACATTTTTTCCTTCACAACAACTATGGGCACATATCTGATGTTTCGAATATTTAACCGATCTTGCCCTGTTTGTGATTACACTGAAAATACTGCTTAAAAGGGTGTTTCGCGTAACATAAATTATGTATTTAACTATTTATTTTATGTACCTATGTATATATCAAAGACACGCCTATGATGTGCCTTACTTTAATTATCAATAACAAGCAGGACATGTGGACCATTGTATATTAAGGGGTGATTCATTTGCAGTATTTTTTTCAACAATAAAAAAATAACTTCAATTTTATCGGGTATTCTTACATGGCTTCAGTTGTCGAAATGCGTGAACAGAATACGAATATTATTGTAGAAATGGGTTTTGTTTACCTTTTTTGATTAAAAACAATTTTAATTGTAAATCTACTTCAAGAAAATCAAACAATTTATGTGATGAATAGTAAAGGGTTTTCCAATAGAGACTTGACAACTTTTAATTCAATTTGTGAACGCACCCTTTCACTAATCATCGAACTGTCACTGTCAATTTATTCAGTAAACTTAACATTTTCCTCATGGTAAAGTACACGAACGAACAACGTCTGCAAATTATAAAAATTTACTACAGAAATTCGGAGTCGGTGACGGCTACTTTAAGAGCGTTAACTCCGATTTTCGGTCGTCATTCTCGCCATAGTAGACAGGCAGTAACAAGTTTAGTGAAAAATTTGAGTCTACATATTCGTTGTGTGATGTTGCCGTGCCAGTGAGACAACGGGTTGGTCGAAGTGTCGAAAATATCGCTGCCGTTGAAACGTCCGTATCAAATGACCCAAATCAGTCAATTCCACGGCGTTCTCAAGAGTTGGGCATCGCCCAGACCACTTTATGGCGAATTTTGCGTAAGGATCTTGGTTTACACCTATATAAGATCAAGCTGACTCAAGAATTGAAGCCGATGGACCATTTGAAGCGACGTACGTTCTCCGATTGGGCTCTGGAAAAGATGCGCCAAGATGATCAATTTCATCGCAAAATCATTTTCAATGACGAAGCTCATTTTTGGCTCAATGGGTTCGTAAATAAGCAAAATATGCGTTATTGATCGGGTGAAAATCCACATGTGCTTCATGAAACACCACTTCATCCACAAAAAATAACTGTTTGGTGCGATTTGCATGCCGGCGGCGTCATAGGGCCATATTTTATCGTCGACGATAATGATCGTCACGTTACTGTGAATGGTAATCGTTATCGCGCCATGATTACCGATTATTTTTGGCCCGAATTGGAAGATATGGACCTGGACAACATGTGGTTTCAGCAGGACGGTGCCACAAGCCACACAGCACACGTTACAATCGATTTATTGAAGAGTAAGTTTGATGAGCGTCTTATCTCAAGAAATGGATCAGTCGATTGGCCGCCTCGTTCGTGCGATTTAACGCCTCTAGACTTTTTTCTTTGGGGCTACGTCAAGTCATTGATCTATGCCAACAAGCCGACAACGTTGGAAGAGCTCAGAGCCAACACTGAACGCGAAATAGCAGCCGTTTCGGCCGAATTGTGTGGCCGAGTCATCGAAAATTGTGTCCAACGAATCGACCGCTGCAAACGTGCCCGCGGTGGCCATATGAACGAAGTCGAGTTCCATTCATAAATGTTTTGATTGTACTTCAACCCGACAATAAAGTTTTTGAAATATCTCAAATGGTCTGCATTTTATTTTGAAGAAAAGTTGTCAAGTCCTTATTGGAAAACCCTTTATATGATCGAAATCTTTTATTTTTTTCTTCAAACATTAATTGGCAGTACGAGTTAAGTGGCGCTATTAACAGTTCAGTTAATACTGTTTTGAAAAATTACAAACACTTCAATTGAAAAAAGAAAAAGTTTCATAATAAAAAAGAAAACCGCTATAATAAGTATTCAAAGTGAGGTTCTTCATTTTCGACACAAAACGCGACACTTCACTGCGTCCTATCGGAGGTGTTTCTTAAATTTTATGGCGTAATTGCCAGATATACATTTTGTACAGTTTTAGTCAATTACTGCATGAGATGACGTAACCATCACTATCGAAGGAAGATGACTTTCAATAAATGCTCTTCACATTTCGAAACAAGGTCGATTAATTCAAAATAATCATCTCTACCAGTGAGACCAAATGTATGAAAATAACCAGGGAACCTATCCATACCATAACTTGTTCTAAAGTTATATTAAGAACGAGGGATGGTATTCGATTATTTAGGAGGAAAATATGTGAAATCAAGTCGTTTTGCATGATCATAAACTGTTGGCGTTGACAAATTTATTCATGTAGCAATTTCTCGTGTTATCATCCGGCGGCTTGATTCAATTTTCTTTTGTCCTTAACCAGTATTTGTTTCTTCTTGCTTCGACTGCGTTATTACGTTTTCGATAATAAAAAAAGCAAAATTTGTCGTAAATACTGCTTTTTATTTTTCATTTTTAAAATCGCGACAAAAAGGACAAACAAAGAAACTTAAAAAAATTTTTCTATATAAACAAGCCTTGAAAATGAAGCTGTCATAAATCTACTAACGACAGTAGGCTTTAAAATGAATTTAGTTGATTAAAAATACAACAACTCTTGCAAGCAAAAACGAAATTACTTTTCTAACAAATCAATATAACATAGGATTCATTTGGAGGTACTTTTTTCAAAAATTAAAAGAAGTAAAAACTTCAATTTTATCGGCTATTCTTTATTATCAGACAAAAGAACCATTCTCGACATTTATTTTTTGAAAATTATTTCTTTCATATGTTAGCCATTGCATGGTCCATTCTGAAGTTCCAATTTTCGATGACGCCTTCGAGCACTTCAAGGGGTATTTGGCGAATAACGCAAGTAATGTTGGCTTTGAGTTGCTCAATCGTAGCCGGTTTATCCTTGTAGACTTTGGACTTTACGTAGCCCCAAAGGAAAAAGTCTAAAGGTGTGATATCACATGTCCATTACGTGAAATTAAATGCTTGCCAAATTGTTCTCGCAATAAAGCCATAGTTTCACGAGTTGTGTGGCTAGTAGCGCCGTTTCGTTGTAACTAAATGTTGTCGAGATCACAGGCTTCAACTTCGGGCTGCAAATAATCCGTTATCATGGCGCGTTAACGGGCGTTATTCACAGTTACGTTGTGGCAGTCTTCAGTTTTGAAGAAATATGGATCAATGATCGCACTTGCTCATAAACCACACTAAACCGTGGCTTTATCTGGATATAATGGCAGCTTTTGAACCTCTTCGGGTTGCTTTTCACTTCAAATATAGCAATTGTGCTTATTGACGTAGAAATTAAGCCAGAAATGGGCCACATAGCTGAACAAAATTTTGGTCGAAAAGAGTGGATCTTCTTCAAGCTTTTCAAGAGTCCATAAACTGAAATGGTGAGGATTCGAAAGGTCGGCCGCTTTCAATTCTTGAACGAGTTGAATTTTGTATTCCTTTAAACGTAAAATACGTCAAGTTGTGGCATAAAACATGAAGAAATACAATATACACTACAGGCCATACGTCAAGTTGTGGCATACGACAAGCCAAACTGTTGAGATCTACGTCGAACCGATTCTTCAAGATCATCACGTATACTCTCCATCGCTATGCTGCTGGGTGTAGTCTATTCAAATTTTTCGATTGTATAACGAATTGTGCGTTCGGTGGGCCGATTACGTAGACCATAAGTTGCTCTAAGCGCACGAAACGCATTTTTCGTGGAACGCTGATTTTCGTAATACGACTGAATAATTTATAGACGCCGTGTCGGGTCGAGTCTTTCCAAAATAGGATGTCGCACAATACTTAACTAAAATAGCGTGAACGTTTGACACGACTCACGCTTTATCTGTCAAAAAATCGCCATTGAAAAAAGTACATCATAATGAATCACCCGTCATAAGCACGTAAACTCGATTTATCTAAATCAGTGCTAGAGTAATATGAGTAAAAAATAGCAGCTTGTGAGGCATTATTAAACTATAGTCATATATGCTGGCACATGTCTTTATGTATAGTAGATAGGATATATAATATTGGGTTGGCAACTAAGTACTTTCGGTTTTGTAGTATAAAATAAAACACTTCTTTTTTAAACAAAGTATAGTTTTTAATCAATTATGTATTTTCCATTTTGCTCAATGACCTTTTGCCATCAGCTGAAGATCTTTAGATCGTCGGCGTAAGCTAACACTCAATAATAAACATATAAATCGAGACATATTACTACAGAAAGATGTACAAGTACTGTGTACTAGAATTAAGGCCACCGTATAAATTAATCTTTTTGGTTTTGTTTTTGAAGAAATAAGACAAAATATAAATATTTGATATAGAAATGGTATTTTAACCATCAACCATTCACCGGATTTGGCCCACTGTGATTTCTATCTATTCCCCAAATTACATTTGCCGATGAAAGGATAGCGTTATGCCGACGTCGAAGCAATTAAAAAGGCGTCGACAGCGATCTTGAAGGACATCTCTAAAGACGAACTTAAAAATTCATTCGACGCGATAATTGACCGTGCAAAACGTTGTATTGAAGCCGAAGGCGACTACTTTGAATAAAATAAACGAATTTTAGCAAAATAGTAAGCTTTTGTTTTTATTTTAAAAAAGTTCGGTTTTCTCTGCGACTGTGTATAACGTGTTTCACAAAGAATCGTCTGCAAATTCAATTGACAGAGTGTTTCCACATCTATTTCACAAGCCAGAGTTTTTCGTTGACTGGCAATTATAAATCCTCTCCTCGTATAATCGAGATTGCAAAGTTCGTCTTGATATTTTGATGTTATTTTCTTTTAGGGTGCGTAACATTTCCCTAATAGGTCGCTGTCAATAATCAAAAGATCTTTTAACAATAATCCGTCTCCACGATCAGTTTTCTTTCTCTTTCTTCCACAATGAATGCGACTGCTCGAAGTGGTTGGTAGTTTTCTGCAATTAACTTTGCTACCCTTTCTACGACTTGGCGAGAAACACGTCCTCATTTTGATATTTCTCGATGAGAATTGCTCCCAGTTTTCAATAGTCTCTATTTCCAACTCTTTTGCAGGCGATGTCGAAAAACAGGTGAAAGTAATTCCCTATAATTGTGTTTAATTCCGAGAAGGGTGTTTAGGGGTTAGAATACTGAGAATGTTATAGTTGTTGTAAGGGATTGTCGCTGTTTAGTAGTGGTTAGAATTTTATAGTTGTTGTAAGGTATTATCGCCAGTGCTATAAAAGAATGATGTAGCAAAATTTTCTATTTTTTAAATATTATAAAGGGTTTTCCAATAAGGACTTGACAACTTTTTTTAAAATAAAATGCAGACCATTTGAGATATTTCAAAAACTTTATTATCGGGTTGAAGTACAATCAAAACATTTATGAATGGAACTCGACTTCGTTCATATGGCCACCGCGGGCACGTTTGCAGCGGTCGATTCGTTGGACCCAATTTTCGATGACTCGGCCACACAATACGGCTGAAACGGCTGCTATTTCGCGTTCAATGTTGGCTCTGAGCTCTTCCAACGTTGTCGGCTTGTTGGCATAGACCAATGACTTGACGTAGTCCCAAAGAAAAAAGTCTAGAGGCGTTAAATCGCACGAACGAGGCGGCCAATCGACTGGTCCATTTCTTGAGATAACACGCTCATCAAACTTACTCTTCAATAAATCCATTGTAACGTGTGCTGTGTGGCTTGTGGCACCGTCCTGCTGAAACCACATGTTGTCCAAGTCCGTATCTTCCAATTCGGGCCAAAAATAATCGGTAATCATGGCGCGATAACGATTACCATTCACAGTAACGTGACGATCATTATCGTCGACGAAAAAATATGGCCCTATGACGCCGCCGGCATGCAAACCGCACCAAACAGTTATTTTTCGTGGATGAAGTGGTGTTTCATGAAGCACATGTGGATTTTCACCAGACCAATAACGCATATTTTGCTTATTGACGAACCCATTGAGCCAAAAATGAGCTTCGTCAATGAAAATGATTTTGCGATGAAATTGATCATCCTGGCGCATCTTTTCCAGAGCCCAATCGGAGAACCTACGTCGCTTCAAATGGTCCATCGGCTTCAATTCTTGAGTCAGCTTGTTCTTGTATGGGTGTAAACCAAGATCCTTACGCAAAATTCGCCATAAAGTGGTCTGGGCGATGCCCAACTATTGAGAACGCCGTGGAATTGACTGATTTGGATCATTTGCTACGGACGTTTCAACGGCAGCGATATTTTCGACACTTCGACCAACCCGTTGTCTCACTGGCACAGCAACATCACACAACGAATATGTAGACTCAAATTCTTGCACTAAACTTGTTACTGCCTGTCTACTAGGGCGAGAATTTCGACCGAAAATCGGAGATAACGCTCTTAAAGTAGCGGTCACCGACTCCGAATTTCTGTAGTAAATTTTTATAATTTGCAGACGTTGTTCGTTCGTGTACTTTACCATGATGAAAATGTTAAGTTTACTGAATAAATTGACGGTGACAGTTCGATGATTAGTGAAAGCGTGCGTTCACAAATTGAATTAAAAGTTGTCAAGTCCCTATTGGAAAACCCTTTATAAAACATGAAGAAATACAAAATATACACGAAAAATTGTGAAGTGTTTTTTTCCTTCAAATTATCGAAAAGACTCAAAGTCTAGAACCATAAACTAAAAATTAAGATAACAAATCATTGCGTGGAAGTTGTATGCACAAGTGTAAGCTTGAATTAGTAGAGAAAATGACAATTTTTTAGTTGTTACTTAAAGATAGCAATGTTTGATTTTTTAACGTCGATAAGAAAAGATTTTATGTAATATTTTCGAGATTATATTACGTAAGTTTAACATTTCATTGTTAACGTGCATATTTTGCGTCATTCCGTGATTTTTCTTATACGTCTATTCGTTTGCATAATTGTTTATTTGGCGATGGATCCTTAGAGAAAATTAAAATAGTCGCAATTAGGGTACCCGTTTCAATTGTGTTATTTAATGCATGAGATACAGAGACATTTAATACACGACCTAGCAAATATAAAGATGAAAACGTTTCATGCTTTCTTAACTTTGTAAGGTATGCAGATGGATTATTGTTCTTTCTCAGTTGTTTATTTCTGGTGTAACAATTAGGAGATCTTGTTCATTTCTCTATATATACAATGTTCGTATTCAGATATTCTACCTGTTTTAATTACTTAACAAATAAATACATATGCAAGCAGGCAATTTATATAAAAGAGGTTTTTTAAAATAAAAAAAATTGGATTAAAAATAGTCCAACTAAAGACAAACGATATTAAAACTTTTGACAAAAACGGTATAGCAAACTATGTTTAAAATCCCTTATCACGTCAGCGTTCTTATTCTGTATACGTACTTCGACAACTTAGTTGTCATCATTAACAGATAATTAATCACGGTGTCGCACCTGGATCTGCGGTAAAACTCGCACAGAATAATCGCGCATCAATTCACATCAATAATCACCAAATACACACTGCTTTATTAAGAACATTACGAGATACAATGGTTTTGATTCGGAAATAATCAATGGATTAATTAGGAAGGCTAACATAAAAAAGATAAAAAGCCAATCACATAAAAAAGACAATGTCACACAACTATAATACCAGCACCCGGCCTACCTGATTAATATTTGAAAAATATCATTGTATTAGAAAGTACGCAATCTATAAAGCATATGTTTCAAGTTTGAAGACGCCGCGTTGTTTAGTATTTGTTTGGCAGCCATCAATAGTGAACGTTTCAGTGAATTTGTAAAAATGGTGAAAATTGGTCATCGTTGCGTGATACAATACTTTTATTTGAAAGGCCTCAGCCCAACCGATATTAAGCTGAACAGGATTCTACTTTGGGTGAGTCTGCTCCTTCGTTTACAACAGTGAAATATTGGGTAGCAGAGTTTAAAAGAGGCCGTACGAGCTGCCAAGACGAGCGTCGCAGTGGTCGACCAAATGAGGTGACGACACCAGAAATGGTGAAGAAAATCAACAAAGCGGTACTGGATGATCGTCGACAGAAAGTGCCCGAGTTAGCAGACATAGTAGGCATTTCAAAAAGTGCTGAAAATTTGGACATGAGAAAGCTGTGTGCAAGATGGGTGCCGCGCTTGCTCACATTCGCACGCTGTTTAGTGAAGTTTCACAGCAATAAAGCAGAATTTTTGCCCCGTTTCATAACCATGGATGAAACATGGGTCCATTATTTCAATCAAAAGGCTGAACCAGCTTCAAAGAAGGCGAAGACCGTTTCATCTGCAGGCAAGGTAATGGCATCAGTTTTTTGGGATGCGCGTGGAATAATTTTCATTGACTATCTTGAAAAAGGAAACACTATCAACGGCGAGTATTATGCGAACTTATTGCAACGTTTGAGCGAAGAAATCAAGCAAAAACGGCCACATTTGGCTAAGAAGCAAATGTTATTTCATCAAGACAATGCACCAGCTCAGAAATCCGTTATTGCAATGGTCAAAATTAATGAATTAAAGTTTGAATTGCTACCTCATGCACCCTATTCGCCAGATTTAGCCCCCTCGGATTATTTTCTGTTCCCAAACTTGAAAAAATAGCTCAGTGGTCAAAGATTTTCCAACGATGAAGATGTGATGTCGGCAGTTAATAGCTATTTTGAGAAGCAAGACAGTTCTTATTGTAAAAAGGGTATCGAACTTATTGAACGTCGCTGGGAAAAGTGCATAGAGATGAAGGGAGATTATGTTGAAAAATAAATATATTTTTTTCTAAAATTTTTGTGTTTTCTTTGTTGGGTCGGTTACTTCTGGGGCCAACCTCGTATGTTTAGCATTTCACCCTTTGTCGAAAAATTTAAATGGTGTGTTTTAAAAAAGCGCGGTTTTCAAATCACATTTCTGTCCACTAATTCTATAAAAATCCCTCTTCAGAAATGCAAAAGACAAAGTTGAGATCAATAAGAAATAAGAATTTATGATTGCAATGAACAGTACATAGGTCAGACAAAACGTTCGATAAAAATTCGGTATGAAGAACGTATGGTGCAAATCAAACTCAATCGACCTGAGAAATCTAGTTTAGCAAAACATATGCTAGAGAATAATCACAACGTAACCGCGAATTGTCTACATTTGCCTAAGAATGTGGATAATTACCGTGAATTAGGTATCTATGAAAGCATATATATTTCAAAAAGCAGGAACCATGTGTTAAACGTCGATTTTTGTCCATGTTTCAGTCCATCGAAAAGTAATATTTGACCATTAAGAAAGTACGCATATCCAAGCAGGGGGTGTTTTAGGGTGTTTAGTTTTTAAGGTTAGAATACAATTTAAATTACGTGAAACGAATCGACAGTCTGTGTTGGGCTTTCGACGGTGAAAGTCTGCTACAAACTTGTTTGTATACTGGTTTTGTCGTGGATCCACGGGCAACACTCTGATTATCTGCTGATAATGACAACTTAGTTGTCGAAATGCGTATATAGAATACGAAAGTTATTGTGGAAAGGGTTTAACGATAATAAAGGAGATTTTCTTACTTATATATAAGGGTTGCTTTTTTTATGAATAAAGTTATTAAAACTAAATCCTTTTATTGGGTTGGCAACTAAGTACTTTCGATTTTTACTGATAGAGAGCGTTGCTTTATTTTTTGTATAACGTATGTTAGTGCTGTATTTGACCGTTTGTCGCGTGATACTAGTCACATTGACGTAACTTCAGAAGCAAGTAGTGCGTGATTTTTATTAAAGCTATTAGTTGTGGGTTAATTTTAAATGGAGTGCAGAAACGAACATTTTCGACATATTTTACTATTTTATTTCCGTAAAGGAAAGAAAGCTGCTGCAGCTCCCAAAAAGGTATGTGAAATTTATGGTGCTAATTGCTTAACAGAACGCACGTGTCAGAATTGGTATAAAAAATTCCGTTCTGGAGATTTTTCCCTCAAAGATGAGCAACGTTCTGGTCGGCCTACTGAAGTTGATGATGACCAAATCAAAGTCATAATTGAAGAGGATCGTCACATAACTGTTCGAGAGGTTGCGGAGAGGCTACGTGTATCGCACACAACAATTGAAAAACATTTAAAATGTCTTGGGCTAGTTAAGAAGCTTGATATTTGGGTACCTCACGTATTGAAAGAAATTCATTTAACACAAAGAATCAACTTTTGCGATATGCACCTTAGACGAAATGAAACCGACCCTTTCTTAAAGAGAATCATCACTGGTGATGAAAAATGGGTCCTGTACAGTAACATAGTTCGAAAATGATCATGGAGCAAACACGATAAACCAGCTCAAACCACATCGAAAGCTGAATTACATCCAAAAAAGATCATACTGTCAGTTTGGTGGGATTACAAAGGTGTTGTATTTTTTGAGCTGCTTCCAAGGAACCAAACGATCAATTCTGATGTTTACTGTCAACAATTAATAAAACTGGATGAAGCAATCAGAGAAAAACGGCCAGAATTGTCAAATCGGAAAGGTGTAGTTTTCCACCAAGATAATGCAAGGCCTCACACATCTTTGGCAACTCGTGGGAAACTATTGGAGCTTGCCTGGGAAGTGATGCCACATCCCCCATACAACCCTGATCTAGCACCATATGATTACCATTTATTTCGAAGTTTGCAGAATTCTTTGAATTGTAAAACTTTCACAAATGACGATGACCTTCACTCGCAGCTGGTTCAGTTTTTTGCTGATAAGGACCAGAAATTTTACGAGCGCGGAATCATGCAGCTGAAAGAAAGATGGCAAAAGGTCATTGAGCAAAATGGAAAATGTATAATTGATTAAAAACTATTCTTTGTTTAAAAAAAAAAGTGTTTTATTTTATACTATAAAATCGAAAGTACTTAGTTGCCAACCCAATAGAATACGAAAGTTATTGTGGAAAGGGTTTAACGATAATAAGGGAGAATTTCTTACTTATATAAAATTTGAAATATATTTAAATACATACGGCTCGTACTATGAATTTCTTGATACAGAGGGTAACTTTAATTCAAGTGTGTGTATCGGCGCATACTTTGAATTCCTATCCAAATACGTTTAACTTGGCAGACCTTATATACATACGCATGCATGTACATATGCAATAGAT
>JAVIWB010006005.1:0-11387 GCA_031893035.1 Dermolepida albohirtum
ACATTCTAATCACTTCCTCATCCGTGTTTTCGGTACGACTTTCGATTAAACCATATATTCTTAAGTTGTCTTTTCTAGAATACTGTTCAAGTAATTCAATTCTATGGTTAGCGTCCTCTAATTGTTTCCTTATAACAGATATTTCAGCTCTAGCAGAATTTAAATCTTCACGGAGTTTCAAGGCTACCCTTTCACTGATTTTTTCACAAAGTTTGTCGATGAATTCACCAGATGTAAATATGCGATCAAGTGCTTTTTGTAAGACAGCTTCTTCATCTGGTACAGATGGAACATTTTTGTGTCTTAGTTTATAATCACTCATCTCGAAAACAAAGAAGAAACTAAATAAGTAATGAAATATCCCAAGGAACAATTTTTAAATTTCGCGGGTGTTTTAAGTTGCCCAAGGAAAAAATAACTACATCTAAAATTATATTTTATTTTATTACAGCATGAATATTAATAATTAAGGTGTATATTTCAAAATCAAAATTAAAACGAAAACCGTACGCATTAAAAACATGTTATTTCCTAATTTCTTGAATGAATTGAAATCATAGCTAACCTTTATTTTTACTACTACCAACTCAAAACTTCCGCGTAATTTAAAAATTGTTCCTTGGGATCGGAGACGATGAACACACGTCTATACGCGATCGATACACATGACAGAATATGAATATCGTAAGCACCCTCAGGAACTATTATGTCCAGCCATTGATAAGGATTACTCACCATAGATTTATAACGAAGTACATTATTATGTGATCCTACATTTGGAATTAAGTTATAGGTCTGCAAACTTAACATACACATTTCATATTCGCCACTTAAATATATAGGCGAATTCAATGTACATGCTACCTGTGATCCCTTACCAGACAACACAAAAGTTAAATCATTCATATCTCCATTATCATGATATATCTTTATATATTTCTACCTTTACTATATAAAAAATATTATTTCACATTTACACTTTCACTTAATTAACCCTATCAAAAACAATAAACGCAAATGACCGCAGTTATTAATTATTAATATCTTGATATCTTCTATAATTATACCCTATAACACTATTACCATTCGATAATAAATATTTTTCAACTTCAATCGGAGGTTTTAAATCTCCATAACTATCAAAATATCTTATTACATCATTACTTTTCTTATATGCTACCCTTTTTCAACATTATCATCCAAATTTATTATTCGCTTCTCCTTTTTATGTATAATTCTTGGCAAAGCATCTCTACTAAATGTATCATACCTCGAAATTTTCCTATTTTCCACCTTCTAACATATTTTCAAAAATCATTTTCAGTTAAAGGTCTTCGAGGTAATTCATTTAACCGTTTTTTGATCCAATTCCGTTTGGCAAATACACGCCACAACCCGCTTTATAAGGTTTTATATATAATACATTTCCAATAGATACACCACAACCTGCTTTATAAGGTTTCAAATATAATCCACTACCTGCAGTTTTAGACTTCATAGCAAGATTATGACGTTTACCTTCATTTAATTGATCTCTTTCTGCTTTAGCAGTATCAATTGCCTCGCATAAACGACATAGCACCACCAAATCGATTACCCCTTGTATTTTTTCTCCTACCCTTAGTTCTGCTTCTTCTAACACTACCATCCCTTAGACTTTTTCTATACTTGCTCCTCATACCCATACCCAATTTTGTTTTTCCTTTCCTAGCAACAGCAACTAATGAAGCAGCTAATCTTTCTCCTAAACCTGCGCCTTTACTCTTAATTCGCCCAGTAGCCTTTTGGTATAATTTTTCGTCCGCAACGTGACGCTCCAATAAATCGTTTGAATGAGAATAAGATATATCGTGTTCTCTACAAGCCTCATCCAAAAAATTCACACTCTTATCACCTCTTTCAAGACGTTCTTTTAATTTCGTTCCAGATCCACAAAATCTATATCCTGGTATATGTAATTCCATTAGAAGCTTATTTATGACAGTATTCAACCAAAACAACCAACCAAACCAATAGAAACGAAAAGCAATAAATATGTACGCCTCATACATACAAGCCTCATACACACTCCAACTTTGATTTTTAAAAGTAATGAAGAATATATTTATTTATTATTTTAATTTTATAACAATTAATAGTATATAATTAAACATAAATACAATAATAATTATATTTATATATATTTATATTTATATTGTTTTTCAATAAATCAACATCATTATAAATTTTTTGCAACCCATATACGACTAACTCTTTTGTTATGCAAACACACTCAGACGTCACTCCATTAAACTTTTTTTCTATTTCCATATTTACATCTTCTCCACTTCTACCCAAACGATCTACCAATTCCTTATAAAATTCGCAATATCTTAAGTTTGTTAAAAGTGCTAATCGAGATTCCACCACATCTTTTAAACGACATAGTTCCAACAAACCTTCATACGCTGAATATAGAAACGCTCCATCTTTCTCTATTTTCAATATTCTAGTCGATCCATCAAAACATTCACTAGACATTTGCAAATTAAAACTACTAATAACTAGAAATACTCCATTGCAATATTCAAAATATTTTTTCAACTTCGCAGTCTCTAATAAAAATCGATCCCACTCTTCAACATTAAAAAGCACACATTGCTTCTTTATGCCTACAATTTTCACCACAGTTAAAAAATCAAAGTCTGGCGACAAACCAACACGCATCCACTTCGAATGACTTTTGTTCAAAAAGTATGTCCTTTCTCCTACTAAAGGTATATTCCAAGATGGTTCTCGTACATTTTTCTGCACAAACATATCTACTTTATCCCAAAAATCATTCATCTGACCTATTTGAATAAAAAAAGCTTCTATACAAGGATCCACTTTATGATTTTCAACTTCATTCGTAAAATTACCTTCTTCAATACTAACATTTCTCAATTCACCGTCTTCAATTTTCTGAGAACAATCAGTTTGTTTCTTCATATTAACCCGGCATTGGTCGCTAGGATAGATTTGCACTGATAGGTCGCGCGTGAGATATTCTCTCACACCGCAGATTTAAGCTATTCGAAGTGATGTAGATGACAAAATATAAAGGTTTTTTTTAAATTTTCAACAATTTATTTATTTCCGATACAAAATTTACAATATGCATTTTTTACAAAGCTTATCTATGTAAATATGGTAATTTAATTATAATGTAGGCCTTCCATTAAATGAACGCTTCATGATAACAATACTGAGAATAATTCCATAACTCTACCTTTATATATCTTTCTTCACACACGTAATTATTTTTTGAACTACATCGAGCTCAGCCGATTCTAAAACCACATTGATCTTGAAATTACTTTGCAATGGTCTAAAAGTTACTACATCCTCGGACTTAGCTGATTCTAGAACCTCCTCATTACCTTCGACACTGAAATGGCCTTAACACTTAAAACATCTGCAGCCTCAGCCGATTCTAGAACCTCCTCATTGACCTTGACCGTTCCAACATGCATTGTGGTCAAGGTCAAGTCCCTCTACTTCAGTAAAAAAATAAAAGATTTTGATGGAAAAGGACAAAAATTCGGCAAAGATCTGGCTTAAACAACTACAAAACTGCACTATAATAGATTCGTTTATAGTAGAAAAAGCTAAAACACATCTGGAAGGAATAGTCAGGTATACTGTGAGTTCCCATATGTCAATTCCAAAGTATTTATGCCAATATTCTTGCGTGTAATTATGCCTGATACCCCACTACTACCCTTACTTAATGCAGCTATAAAAATTAACCCCTTGAAATACGTCCATAATTTGCATTGCGGCATTTGAAATTACCACATATCTCTAGAACGCAATCGTGTTTTCTTTGTGATTCATTAGCATGTTTTGGTGATTGCTATGCAATGGAATTCCAGGAAGGAGGTATGTATGTACTCTATTCTTATTTATTTTTTTAATGCTATTATTCCATAATATTTAAGTAATACGAACATTAATAATAAAACTTTTCATGTATTACTTCTTTTCTTCTTACACTTTTAACTGTTTTCTCCCGAGATTCCTCGTTTATAATATTAATATAATTAATATAAAGATTACAGTATCTAATATGAAAATCATAAAGTATTGCCGTGTCAAGTATCCTCCGCGACTTCTATATGACTTCTACGCGGTCGTATGACACCCGTAGACTGTGTCTATAAAACAGTTAAAATGCAATATAATTATATCCTTTATAATTCATTTCAGGCAATGTTCACAAGTCTTCGTTCACTAAAATGCACTTATTTGACCTTTGGCTATCAAATTATGAGACGGATGCCGAAAAAGTTCGCCATGTGTTACATATCGTGCTAAAGCCCTTGCCCGACATAGAAAATATGGACACTGACAGTTTGCGAAAACGCGTCACTTATATTTGTCAAAAAATTGAGAAATTGTGGAAAAAGGCAACAATACGAAGTCAAAGTTTTTACAAAAACATTCAGATTGGTTAAATGCAGAAGAAGAAGTCAAGCTCTTAAGAAGAAACACGAGCAACGGTGACGATGTGCAATCGGAGCAGTCGACTGTAGTAAGCGGGCAAAGCGTAGAAAAATAACTGAATTGTCAAAGGTGAATGATTCTACGGTCAACGTATTACTGGACAATTCCAATAGATCTAACACGGCTTTTCCGCAATAAATCCAGATGATGTTTTATTTCTCGTTGTAGGATCTAAATTCGCCAATCGTAAATATTTATTAATCAAAAACTTTATTATTTCTCGCATTTCCCCTGAGATTATGCCATCATATACGAAAGTATTAAACGTGAAAAAGCGGTGTATCCTTCGGAAGAAAACATGACAGAAACATCCGTCAAAATAGAATTGCAAAATTCACTTGACCACACTGCTGCTGTGTCTTTAGACAATATGTGTTAATAGGAAAATAGGGATTTGATGGGAGTACGGGGTATAGTGAACACAAACAAAAATTTTCGGCCTCGAGTATCGATGCCGATAGTAACTTATTTATGACTTCGACTTGTAAGCTACTCAGACTTCAGTATGCAAAAGAGACTTCGGTTCTTTCTAAACAAGAAGAGACTTATTTGAAAAACAAAATTAATAATTTACAACCTTCCGTATTTGAATTTAATATCCGCGAAGCTAGAGTGAAATATTCGTCACAACTGACTATGGTTCACGGTAAGGTTTGTAGCGCTCTTAGGGAGACAGACGCCATGAGATGTTACATATGTAAAGTAACGCTAAAAAAATAAATAGTATGAATAATCGTCGCAAACCAGTTAAGGAGAGTAGGTACGAATTTGGTTTATCATTACATCATTCATGTATCCGATTTTTTGAATATTTAATTAACGTTTTATATAGAATTTCTAATAAGAAATGGCATATTAGACCCGCAGAAAATAAGTGCCATCTTGCACATAGAAAGAAGTCTATCCAGTCTCAATTTAGAGAAAAACTAGGCTTTATTGTAGATAAACCGAGAAATGGGGATAGTGGATCATCGAATGACAGAAATACAGCTAGAAAATTTTTCGCTAATTCTACCGTTTCTGCCGAAATTACAGGACTTGAAAAAGACCTTATCGACAGGTGTGGCACCCTACTCAACTGCTTGTCATCTGGCTATAACAAAAATAAGGAAAAGTTTAGGGACTTCGCGTTAGATACAGTTAGACAACTCGTACAGAAATGTCGGCGGTACTATCTTCAAGCTACAGTACATAAAGTACTTATTCATGGATCTGAAATTATTAGTCATGGGTTACTATCGATAGGCAAATGATCTGAAGAGGCTACTGAGTCCACAAAAAAAAGTATAAAATTGTTTAGGCGCGATCACACTCGAAAAATGACACGTATCCTTACTAACACTGACCTTTTGCACAGACTTCTTAATTCTGGTCCCATTATTACAGGGTTAAGAAAACTGCCTGTTAAGAAGATGTCTGTGCTTTCAAAGGCAGTTTTAAATTTGTTAGAATAACAGACGTTTAATTTTATTTTGTGTAAATGTGAAGGTCGTAGCACAACGTTTGCTAATTACAATCGCTTCTCTTACAACGCGAAACTACAGTGTATTGATATTTATACCAGAGGCAAATACATATACAAAATGGAAATGACTACAAAATCAAATACAAGAATCAAATAAAACTGTGAATAGTTATTTTTATGAAAAGGTAAAGTCATGTAAAAGCTTGAATATGTTTAGTGAAATAAAAGTACAAATAGCCATAGATTTCAGATCAAAAGAAACATGAATTTAGTATTTACACAAATATTTATTTATATTGTGAACAAGTAATTGAAGTAAGAAGAGGCAAATTTTATGCTGAAAGAAGTTTTCAAGAAGAGAAGTCAAAGGAATCAATAATGTGTGTTTTAATTGTGGCAAAGGTGGACATAAGGCAATAATTGTCTAGAAAAAAAAGAATGTTAGCCAGAATTGAAAAAGAGAGATCGTACAATTAATTTAGTAGATTGTAAAGGATCTTAATCTGTAAAATTTATTGACAGCATAGGTAACAAAAAAATATTAATGCTCTTATTGACTCGGGTAGCTCTATATCACCTAAAAGGAAGGAATCATTAACAATTTTGATGATGTAACATTTAATATATACATATAGGTAGTTACGAGAGAATGAATAATTCAAAATTGAATCTAATAGGTAAACAAAAAGCTAATGTTATTATTGCTTATTTAATGTATTAATGTTGTACCAAATGCAATAATGAAATTTGATTGCTTTGCTTGTTAGGGAGGGATTTTATTTGCTGGCCATTAAACCATTATTTTTAAAAACAATACTGTATCTATCAATGAAATTCAAATAAATGGTTTTTGTAGTGATATTCTTTTAATTGGTATTAATAAAAATGTTAATGATTTAGATTTCGATATTGGCCCTAATGTATCCTATAATTCAAAAAGTTAAGGTCACCAATTTAAATACTAAATATTTAAATTATCCTAGGCTACAGAATCGTATAGTTGATTTCCAAATGAAAATAAAATTAAATTCCAACCATAATCCAATTTATTTGAAGCCCCAGAGAATGTCCTACAGAGCAAAAGAAATTACTCAAAAAATTTAAGATTTAAATATAATAATAAATAATGAAGTGTAAGTATAATGTGTGTCAACTTCAGACGACTTGACAAGTTAACTGTGATGGAACGATTCGAACTTCTAGTTGTAGATAATTAACTAAAATATCTAAAAAAGAAATGGTTCACATAAATCAATTCAAAGAATACCTTTCACCATATCAGTATAGATGAAGAATAAAAATAATTCATTCTATTTCTGATATCACTTGATCATTTCGAATATACAAAAATGCTGTAGAGTTTGTGTAATACAGCTGGTGTTTTGATGCTATTTAATCAGAAATAATAGCATTATATATATGTTGGAAAGAAGTTCTCGAAGGAATAGATGTTTCCTCTCTTTCGAGAACTTCTGTGTAACATCGCGGTGAGTCCGAGAATCTAATATTACTCATACTTACTTACTTAACTTAAATTAATACTTGTTTTACCTGGGTTAGCTCAGAATAAGAAAAACGAACTATGAGTCTGTCTACAAAGCTGGTGTTCGGCTGAAACCCCAAAGTAGGTATAACAATGACCTAAATTAGTATACCTAGTCAAGTCATAAATACTGGTTTTTATTGGGTTATTCAATGGCTGCAAATCTTAGAACAATTTATTCGAAATGACTTCCATTTGCCTTCCAGCACGACTTGAGACGATCTGGCCACTTATCGATCGCGAGACGCACTTCATGTATGGGGAACTTCCCACTGCACGGACAAGAGCTCGCTTCAACGACACAATATTTGGGTGTCGAGTAGAGCAAGCCATACTCTCTAATACGGACCACAACTTGTAATCCAACGGGTTGAGGTCTGGATTACCAGCTGGCCAATCATCCGTTGATATGATGTCCGGAACGTTGTTTTTGAGCCACAGTTGAGACGTTTTTGCTTTGTGAGCTGGAGCAGAGTCTTGCTGAAAAGTCTATGGCTTATTGGTGAATATTGATTGGTCGAGAGGCTTCACAAAGTGTTCCAAGACGGTCGATTGATATACTTTGGCCGATGTTTTTACTCCTTTCTCGCAAAAATGGAGCTTGGTAACGCCATCGTAGCTCACTCTCCACCATACCATTACAGGCGCGAGATGGTGGCCTCTTTGAACCCTCGAGATGAGTTGGGATGCTTCTCTGGATGACCGAACATACACACGATCGTTCTGTTTATTGAACGATTCTTCTACGGTGAAGATTTTCTCGTCAGTAAACAGAATTTGTCTGTGAGCGTTCTTCGCGTACCGGCTGAGTAACGCTTTCGATTTTCGCTTGCGTTTTTCCTTCGATGCGGCCGTGAGCAGGTTTTCAGTGTGTCGCTTATACGCGCTGAGTCCCAAATCTTCTTTGATAATGCGAGACATGGATTTTTGCGAAATTTGCATTTCCCGCGACAAGATTTTCTGTTTTCGCAGCAGTTTTCGGTTGATACATTTATGCGTTCAGTTGTGTACTAGTACTTATGACTTGACTAGATATATAATTTAAAATCAATCCTTATTTATTCAATTATTATATCCATACAAACATCTTTATGCGCAACTATATCTTTCATATTATCAACATTTCTATAATATTGATGCAACTAAATTTATTATAAGCATTAATTAATTCAATAAACTTTAACTAACTAAATTGAACAAATTTAATTTAATTATTTAATTTGCTTTCATTATTTGAATTTCTCTTTTCTTAATTATTATTATTATTATTTATAATGCTAATATCCAGTTTAAATAAAATTCTTTGATAGTTTGAACGTAATAAATATATTGACCTTTAATAAAATAAACAAATATATAACACCAAAATTAATATATAAATTAATTAACCAAATATATCCATGCTGATAATTATTATATAAATACATGAATGTGTCCACAGGTAAGTAAAATTATAACAAATCGTTCTTATCTAACCAGGCATTATGACTTATACAATCCTAAAAATTTAACATATATTTTCCTCCTTTTAGACTGAAGTACTTTTATAACCAAATAAATATTCTTGTTTTGCTCTCTGTAATTCCAGTTTATAAAAACTGCCAAGTGTCAGTTTACTATTCATGTCTTCTGGCAAATATGTAGCGGGGTTTACAATGTTCACTTTAACTACTCGAAATAGCTCCGTACGCCAATTAAAGCTATAGGACTTATTAAATAGTGATTTATATTTACTTATACGTACAAGACACTAAATCTCTTTTCGTTCTTTAGTGTACGGTTTCTTACCACTAGTTCCATGTCGTATTTTATAGAGTGTTTCAAATTTCGCGTTTTTTTTAAAGAATAAATAAAACACATAATTTGCATTCACTTTCAAAAACTTTTGATTGGTAATTGAAGTATCAGTTATGGCATTTATATGCGAAAAATAATATCTGCCAAATGGCCTCGTCTTGCAGCTCCACAGACGTCCACTCTCTTGTTAAAATTTTCAATGATATTTTGACATAATTGAGGCTCTATCTCACCAATAACACGAATAACATCATCTTTCAAAGCTGGAATTGATTGTGGATTGTTTTTATAAACCTGACTTTTCACATAACCCCACAGAAAATAGTGTAACGGTGCTAAATCACATGATCTTAGTGGCCAATTAACGTCACCGTCTCTTGAGATTACACATCCAGGAAATTTTTCTCTTAATAAATATAGAATATTCTCTTAATAAAGCAATTGATTCGTGTGCAAAGTGAGGTGTAGCGTCATCCTGTTGAAACCACATATCCTCTAGATCAATACTTATTAATTCAGCCTACAAAAATTCGGTTATCATCCGACGATATCGATCATCATTGACAGTTACAGCTTCACCAGCAGCGTCCCAGATACGGCAATTTTGTTTATTAACATAACCACCAAATTCAAAATGTGCCTCAGCGGAAAACATTATTTTTTGAGAAATATCGGCTGGGCGTTCATTGATGAAATTGACAAATAAACGATGTTTTAAATGCTCTAATGGCTTCAGTTCCTGCGTTATTTGTACCTTATATACCTTCAGAGCTAAATCCTTGTGTAAAATACGCCATGTTGTTGATCCACTAAGTCCAAGTTGTTGTGAACGTCGTCTAATGGACATTTCAGGATCTTCAGCAACACTTTCACGAACCAAACCAATATTTTCTTGTGAACGACCACTACGACTGCATTTTACACTTTTTCCATATTCCACGGAACCGGTCTCTTGAAATTTTTTAATAATTGGATCAATAGTGCTTTCAGATGGACGGTTATGTACCATAAAGTTCACCTGATTTTCTAAAAACTCTTTTCACAGTACGCTGATTTTCATAAAATAATTCAACAATTTGAACGCGTTGTAGTACCGTGTACGAAATCATTTTTATACATGTCATACATCATACTTTTTAAATGCCCACATACCCAGACAAATTCAGTGCGCCATCTATATTTGATTTATTCTTTAAAAAAACCGCGCAATTTGAGACACCCTTTACATTGAACTGTAATGGAAGCGAGAATCCATTCGTATTTGCCAACCAAATTGAAATGTTTCTATAATTTATTTTTTACTCTGCGAATTATCCTCTACGCAACAGCAGCTTTTTTCATGCTGTATGTAAAATAATGATATTTCATACGCTTGCATTAGCTAATTTTTTAAGTGCATGTTGCAAAACATTTTCGACATATGTTCGACATTTTGAAGATGTCTTGAACCTTTCAGAATATTTTCCATCGCGTTCCGAACAAATAAGCCTGTCTTACTTTATATTGGCTGTGTCCATAGATACTTAGAAAAGCAGTCTATAACGATGGTATGTATTTGAAACCTCTATTCTGTTAAGAGTATGGTAAGAATTTCATCAAACCAGTTTATCATAAGTTATCTAATCCTTTAGTAATAATACGTTTAGCAAAATTTTTCCTTGCCGATCGATGAAGCCGGTTAACAACGTGTTGTTTACTCATTGTAACTAACTTAGTTGTATACATCTGTTATTTTATATACATACATACATACATACACACATACACTCAAAGTTTACTCATTAAATGATTGTCGTTTGTCAGTAATGGTTGAAATAAATGAAAGAGAAAGAATACGAAAACTAATGATGAATGTATTTGGTGACAAGACAAGAACTCATCAAAAAGTTTCAATACTTTAATCCCAATAGGTGTCCAAGTTCATGTTCTCGTGTTACCAAAACTTTAAAGAGGTACAACACAGGTGAAATCTATTTGAAGTTGGCCAAAACATAGGAACAGCTCTACGAATAACTTTCTCGAAGTTAGTTATTGAATTTTTTGGGTCAAAACATA
>JAVIWB010006006.1:0-11338 GCA_031893035.1 Dermolepida albohirtum
CCCCCCAAACATCTGCTATCTCAGTATCAACAACTTCCAACTGTTTTTCTATGTCCTTCTTATCTGAGCAACGACGCACAAAGTAATTACGAAGGTCTCTGTTGTAGTTGATACGCCGAATTTCAAGTTCGAAAGAAGACCCCTCAATCGCTCTATCTACAATGCTATCTAAATAAGCGAGAGTTGCTTCCGTTGCTGGCTTACTTTTGTAAGCGATTTGATATAACGGTTGATCTCCGCTTTAACGCGCTTAACACCGGATGGTTCTTTGAAGTCTTCAACCTCCAATCGATCAAATGGTGCACGAAAAAGCCGCTTTATTTTTGCCATAACTATTCCACTCCGTTTCATATTTAGGCTCGCTCTCTATTTTAATTAATTGTACCATAGTTTCCTAAATGTTTCAAGAAACGCCGTGTTACAACAAAAAAGTGTCAAGAGATACACTCTTAACACTTTTTGTTGCCGGACATTATAGAAGTTGTTATCGTAGCGTTGCAGTTTGTTGCAATTAAGTAATGTGTTTCAATATTTGCGTTAAGTTAGAACAGTCTTGAATACTGTTATTCCATATGGTAAAATCCGAAACATCTGTATTTTTCGGATTTATACATAGTGTGCGTGAGCCCGAAAGATGAACGAATTTGTCATTGTGAGAATTGCCCACAAACAGGAAATCAGAAGGCGCAACACCTAACATCCTTGCTGTTTCCGTAATGAAGTCCGCTTTACCTTTGAAGTCATACTTTGTCCCTATAATCTTTGCCAGTATGCCTTCTGAATCGAACATAAAGTCATTTGCCTTTACATTATCTACATAGTGATATATACCCTGCATAACTTCTTGTATCACTTGCAAAACGGATCCAGAAACAATGTATATTTTTATATTCCTACTTCGTAATATTTTAAGCGTTCCTCGCACCCATTTAACAATTTGAATTTTTGGGCGATTTTTTCCAGTTGATGAATCGTTAATTGCCTCTCAATAAACTTTCTCTCGGTAATTTTACACCATTCTTCATGGTTTATCTCATGCTTGTCAAATTTTGTATGCAACACTGGGCACTCATGGAGCATCATATCCTAATTCTGCCCAAATCATCTCCCAAGTGGTTTTAACCGCACTACCTACAGTTAAAGTCCCATCAAAATCAAAGACAACCGCTTTTGTCTTCCCGGTGGGTCTGTGTTCCTCATAGTTAAATCTATCATTTCCAAGTAGAGTTTTTTTGCTTGCGTAGCATTTGCTTAATTTTGCGACAATATACGCACCCATACTATCCGAAGACATTCGTTCCGAAACAGTTAGACCACGAGAACTAAAAATCTGCTTCACCTCATTTTCCATTTCAATATTGAGTGCACAATTTTCTGTATCGTCAATGATTCGCGCCAATGAAATATGCAATAACTCTTGGCACGCTGGCAAAGGGAAACTGCGCCCAGTACACCAACTTCTTATGGTAATCGGTGATACATGTATTTCTTCTGCTAACTCTTCCTTGTTGATATTATATAAGTCAAGCGACTTTTTTAGAACATCGCTATATATTTTACTCCACAAAATTAACACCTCTTAATCTTTGTTAAATAATCTATATCAGTGAATTATAGTTACCAATTATGTGGTTTATACTGTTAAAATAAAAGTACAGCAAATGTTTGCGATTTGATTGCAAAATGTTTTTGTTAAAATAAAAGTACAGCAAATGGTCGCGAAAAATACAGCACCTAAAAGCCAGTAAAAACGTCCTTCTCAGCACCGAGCCAAAACCTGTGCTATCCTTAAAGTGTATTACAAAAATCACTCTAAGGAGGAAAAGAAAGAGGTGCTGAGAATGTCACAAGTAGAGTACATAAGAGATCTCTACGAAAATGAAGGAATGTCCTTACGGGAAATCGCCCGTCATGTCCACAAGGATTTCCGCACGGTACAAAAGTATGCGTACCGTAACAACTGGAACCCGCCGGTCAAGCCGAAGATGCAGCCGGAGGACTATCCTGTTCTCGGGGAACACATCCCGATTATCAATGAATGGTTGGAACAGGACGAGCGGGAACCGCGCAAGCAACGTCATACTATTACACGGGTGTTCAACCGGCTGCAAAAGGAATATGGATATGCGGGCAGCTATACCACGGTAAAACGATATGTCAATCGCAAGAAAGACGAGATGAAAAAATACCGTGAAAGCTTTCTGCCGCTGGCTCATCCGCCGGGTAACGCGCAGGTGGATTTCGGGGAGTTCAAGTATTATGACGCTCTTGAGCGGGCATGTAAGGGTTATGCCCTCATCGTATCGTTTCCTTACGCAAACACAGGCTGGATGCAGGTGTTTCCATCAGAAAACCAGGAATGTCTGCTGACCGGGCTGAAACGTATTTTTTTCCATATTGGCGGTGTTCCAATCCGGGTACGGTGCGACAATATGACTACTGCCGTAATTCAAATAATGGAAGGGACGGAACGTATCATTACAGATGGTTTCTACCGTTTTATGCTGCACCACCGCTTTAAAGCCGATTTCTGCAATCCAGGCAAAGGTAACGAAAAGGGTAATGTCGAAAACAAGGTTGGCTATACCCGTCACAATATGCTGGTTCCGGTACCGACTATCACCGATTTTGACGCCTTTAACGAAGAACTGCTGCGGCGCTGCGACCAAGACCACGAGCGTGAGCATTACGAGCGCGGCGCGTTAATCCGAGAACTTTGGGATGAAGAAAGACGTCATCTGCTGACCCTGCCGGAGTACGGGTACGAAGTATTCAGCTATGAATCCTTATCTGTAAATAAAAGCGGTTTCATTGCTGTGGATACTTGTAAATATGGTCTTTCCCCGGAGTTATCCGGTAAGACGGTACAGGCGAAAGTCTACTTTGATAAAATCGAAGTATTTTACGACCATTGTTTGTTAAAAACCTTCCGGCGCAGTTATGATAAGAACAATGAGGACTGCGACTGGAAAGATTATCTGCCGTCCCTCATCAAGAAACCCGGCGCCACGGAACATAACACGCTTTTTCAATCAAATGCCGAAACTGTGGCAGGAATACCTAAAAAACATCGAAGGCAATGAAAGGAAATCCGCGCTCCTGCTGCTTTCGGAGATTGTCGAGGACGGCAATGAGGCTCTTTGTGATGATACGTTGGAATTAGCCAATGAATACGGCAAACTTGACAACGACAACATCCGCCAGTGCTACCTGTTGATTTCCAAGCAGGAGAACTACCCGCAGCCGCTGGAGCTTTCCGCCGACGCACCTATGTTGAACTACCGCCCCGATTTATCTGTCTATGACAGCTTGATGGGAGGTGCGGCGCAATGAACTTTACCAGAGCTGAAAGTCACCCGGGTATTGAACAGACTATGCGGAGCCTGAAATTAGGCGGTCTGGCTAAAGAATGGCGCAGCGTAGTTTATCAAAACAATGAGCAGTATATGCGCGAGCTTTTGGACATTGAGGTGCGTGAGCGCGAATCCAACCGTATGACACGGATGATTAAGCAGGCTAACTTCCGGGTAATCAAAACGCTGGACGACTTCGTGTGGAAACCGACCATTGAAGTCCCTGCCACCATCACCCGCGAGGAAATTGAAAACGCGTCCTTTGTTAAGAACAAAGAAAATCTTGTGCTGATGGGTGTACAGGGGACCGGGAAAACACATCTCGCCACCGCCATTGCTATGAGCCTTTGCGAAAAAGGGCGGCATGTGAGGTTTTACACCGCTACCGGGCTTGCCAATATCCTGCAAGAGAAGCTTGGGCGGGGTACGCTGACCAGCTTCATGACCTCCCTGCGAAAAGTGGAACTACTTGTATTGGACGAGGTTGGGTTCATCACACTTCATAAGGAAGCCAGCGAGTTGTTATTCCAAGTCGTGTCCGATTGTTACGAGCAAAAGAGCCTAATCATCACTTCCAATTTGGAATTTTCCCAGTGGAACACAATATTCGGCAACGACAAACTTACCGCTGCCATGATTGACCGTCTAATCCATCACAGTCACATCCTCGTGTTTTCCGGTCCCAGCCACCGTCTGGAAGAATCCGTACTCAGGCAGAAGGGCGGTGGCAGAGTATGAGACTGACAGGAAAGCTGCTGACCCAACTTGAACAATCTTTGCGGATAACCCTGACGCCGGAACAACGGGTAATTATGCTTTACCGGTATGGTTATGAGCCGAGACACGGTTGGGACGAAGAAGATTTTGTTTACGGTATTTATACCGTCAGAAACCAATATCCGGATCACAGACCCAAACCCAATCCTTTACCGGATGTCCTGCGGAAAAGTCCGCCGGACATCGAACCGTTTTAATATCGGGGTCAATGGGAACTACAGCATCGGGCAACCGTAAATACAGCACTTGGTCACGAAAAATACAGCACTTGGTCATCAGAAAATACAGCGTTTAGTTGCCTGAAATTACAGCGCCCGGTCATTAAAAACTCCTGCATTTAGTCGTGGCGAAGAACACCCGATAGCCGCGCGCTCGTTATGGAAATGGACCGCGGTCCACTTCCATAACGGAAGCACTACCATAAAGCTTGTTCACGAAACAAATTTCCTGTCAACTTTCGGTGTTGAGGGGTGCTGTATGCACACCTCGTAAACTTCATCATATTTCGCCTCAATTAACGGCGTGAGCTTCTTTACGCTACGTCTTACAAACACTTTATGGAGAAAAGGAGGCAATGCCCATCCGATAACGGCGGGTAACCCCAACAAAATTGTCAGCAGAATCAAAGGCGGTTCATGGGTAACAGCGAAAACCGAACCTGCCATAAACGCCGTGCCGACCACGCCTATGGTAAGAGAATACATATTGGCGTTTGTGACTTTCGCCCTTTCCAACGCTTCGATTTCCGCCATACAAGCTTCAAAGTTACGTTCCAATCTGGTAAGCTCGACTTTGCCTATAATCTTGCGGTCACGCTTTAATTTAATGGTTGTTCCGCGCTTTGGCACGTTTTCATCAAGCGTCCACCCAAAATTGGCATACCCATCAATATACATGGAGGTGTATTCGCGCCATGCGCTAATTTCTTTGTAGTCGTAACCTACATAACTGCTGCCGTTTCTTATATTCTCATTCATAACGATTCTCCCCTTCATACCTGACCGGCAAATGCACCGTGAATGTGCTTCCCTTGCCCGATTCGCTGGTTACGGCTATCGAGCCGTCTACTAAATCTATAATACGGCTGACAAGCGCCAGCCCGAGACCGTTCCCCTCCGTAGAATGAGAGGTGTCGCCCTGATAAAACTTGTCAAAGATATGCCGTGCTGTTTCTTCGTCCATGCCGCATCCTGTATCGGTCACGGACACGATCACTTCATCACTTGTTGAGGTCTGTGTGAGCGTGACCGTTCCCCCCGGTTCGGTGAACTTCACGGCATTGGATAACAAATTGTTCCACACAATTTCCAACAGGCTTGCGTCTGCGTTAATAGTAGCCCGATCTTCTATTTGGGCGATGAACTCAATGTTTTTCTTTTCCCACCGATCTTCAAAAAGCAATGCGCAATCACATAGCTGCCTGCATAAATCATAAGACTGGGGCGTGGGATGTATATTCTGCTTTTCCAATTTGTTCAGCTTTAATATGTTTGTGATTAAATCCGACAGTCGGGTGCAGTTTAAGTATGTGCCGGGCAGTACCGCGCCGCGCTCCGGGGTCAGTCCGTCTTTTTCAACATTTCGGTGTAATTTTGGATGACCGCCAAGGGGGTTTTAATCTCATGGGATACATTTGAAAAAAATTCCGTTTTTAAGGTTTCA
Source organism: Dermolepida albohirtum (assembly GCA_031893035.1). NCBI lineage: Eukaryota > Metazoa > Arthropoda > Insecta > Coleoptera > Scarabaeidae > Dermolepida > Dermolepida albohirtum. Next base: position 5,793 of record JAVIWB010006006.1, read on the forward strand.
ATGCTGCCAAGCTCCTCCACCATTTTGTTGAAGTCCTGAAACATAATATCTAAAAAATCCGTTTGGTCGGGTCTTGAGCGTGATGGCACATATACGGAAAAATCGCCGTTCGCAACTTTGCGGGCGGCCTGTGCGAATTGCTCTATAGGTTTCGAAACGGCGGTTCATTTGCGACATAGTAAGAAACGTAAAGACGACTGCCATCACGAGCCAATAGATAATAATCATCACAATGTTGCCTGTGGGGATATTCGAGTAATCTATAAACGACCCCAATATAAACATCTGAATGGTAAACAGGACTGCCAAGACAAGAAACGCAGTAAAAACAGACAACTCTATTTTTTTTATGAATTAAGGTCAGTGGTGTTCCGACTGCCTCTATTTTAGCCTTTATCCTTTGCTCAATCGGCGAAAGCACCACCCAGCTATCCGTACCGAAATTGCAAGTAGCGGCATTTTGTCTAACAAAAACGCTGAATTGCTGTATATAATAATAGTTTGTATTAATTTAGACAGTAGCCGTTTTATTTTATACGATTATTAATTTAAAAACAGATAACATTATGATTTATGGCTATATTAGGGTTAGTACAGATAGGCAAACAGTAGAAAATCAGCGATTTGAGGTCAATCAGTTTTGCGAGAAAAATGTAATGGTAGTTGACAAATGGATTGAAGAAACCATTTCCGGTACAAAAACAGTTCAAGAGCGAAAACTGGGTAAACTTCTCAAAAAAATGAAGAAAGAGGATATTTTAATATGTTCGGAATTATCTCGGCTTGGCAGAAATCTGCTGATGATTATGGGAATCCTTAACGAATGTATGAACCGCGATATTCAGGTTTGGACTATCAAGGACAATTATCGCTTGGGTAGTGACATCAATTCCAAAGTTCTCGCTTTCGCTTTTGGTCTTTCCGCCGAAATTGAGCGCAACCTAATTTCTCAGCGGACGAAAGAAGCACTTGCCCGCAAACGTGCAGAAGGTGTTGTATTAGGACGTCCGAAAGGAAGTAAATCGAAAGTCAAAAAACTTACAGGCAAAGAAGCAGAGATAAAAACCTTATTGGATAAAAAAGTGTCTAAGTCAGCAATTGCACGAATTTTAGGAGTGCACAGGTTAACTGTGGCGGAGTTCGTGAAAGATTTTTTGTTATATCAATAGTAGGTATTGGGGGTAAATGATATTGGATGTAATCCGGTTCTCCAGCTTGTATGCAAATTGTATGTTCCTAAAAAGAAAAAAGACTTACGATTTCTCGTAAGTCTTTGATTAGGTGTGCCGTGCATGATAAATAACTTGGTGGTGCAAGTCCACTACGGGGGTCGGTAGTTACAACCGTTAGCTCAAGGCAAGGGTGTCTTCCGCGAGGGGAATCTGAAGGAAGCCGGCGGCAAAGTCCTGAACCGAGGAACACGAATGACATCAGGCACTTCCTGTTGGACAAGCCTGCCTAACGAGGCGAAGTCCAATAACTACCCGGAAACAGGAGTGTAAATGTTGCGGTTACATGGGATGAAAGTTATGAAATAATCTTACCACGGGAGATCTCACGAACGTGCGGACGTTATAAAATTCGGAAGCACGGAGTAAAGCTTGTCGTGAGAAGTCAGCAGACGCCATAGTAGATACGGACACAAGCCTGCCCATTAAAATCAAATGTAAAGCAGGAAGTCTTACGAAGTATCGAAGGGCGGAACCATATTGTAAGTGAGCAGTACAAGAAAGTTACCAAATGGAAGGAGGAATGCAGAAAATATCGATAAAGAGCGATAACTGGCAGGGGAAGAATAGGACGGCATCCGAAGGCTACTCTGGAGTGCAGACTTACATTGGGATAACTGAAAACAACCTCACGGAAGTACGCTTTACGCCGGAAGATTTATTAGAACAAATTATTTCACCACGGAATTTAAACAAGGCTTATAAACAAGTCGTGTCCAATAAAGGGAGTGGTGGAATAGACGGGATGGACACGGACGGATTATTGCCATGGCTCCATCAACACAAGGAAACGTTGTTGATGGAAATAAGCACAGGCAAATACCGTCCCAATCCGGTTCGTCGGGTATATATACCCAAAGAATTTCAGTCTCGGCCTGAAACGGTACCATTTATCGATTAAAAACGGTACCGCTCTATTTTCAGGTTTAAATCAAAGCTCCTCCAACGTTAATACAAAAAAAAGCGGGAGGCTCCCTCAGGAATACATTACCCGATAGTTCGCATTTTAGACATATCTCATTTTAGCGTTGTTTTACAAGCAGATAATAATATTTTTGACCTTTTATCCCAATCATTATTCTTTTAAAAAGGCTTACATTTGAAAAAAGTCTTTCATGAATGACAACCTCGTCCACCTTTATTTGCCGTCACTGTAATCAGCGCGTCAAACTCAATCCCCGATTAAAAGGATTACAGCGTTACTGTGGCAATCCTGAATGCCAACAAGCGCGGAAGAATTGTTGGGAACGGGATCAACTTATGCGTGACCCGTTGTACCTTTCAAAACGCAAAGCAACGAAAAAGGCATGGTACCGGAAGTATCCCGGCGACCGTTACCAGGCATCCTACCGCGAAAACCATGACGATTATGTATTGAATAACCGAAAAGGCCAGCTCCTGCGCAATGAAAAGAGGAAGGAAAACGCGTCCGTCTCAAAGATTGTAAAGACAGACGCGTTAATTTCTGAAGCCCTTACCGGCAGGGGTTTGTACATGCTTTATCCATACAAAAACGAGAAACCGGAAAAGATTGTAAAGACGGACGCGTTAATTGTTGAGATCCGTTATGGCAGTGGGTTTCAGGATGCTATTGGATTAAGGAGTCCCTGATTGTAAAGACTTCACGGCATTGCAGGGGTGATGGACAGGCGCTACCTTAGCCCCCAAAAAAACGATGACGCACGAAAGCATACGCATGGAAGATATCGAAATCAATTTTTGCTGTTTCCGGTTGAGTTTACCTGCTCAGGTGTCGGCGATGGAACATTCCCTATCCGCATCGGGGCAACTGCATCCGGCCATTGTCCGCCGCCATGAGGGAGCGTATCAACTGCTGGACGGGTTCAAACGTTTTTATGCGGCCCGTTCCCTTGGGTGGGCGTCGCTGGAATGCCGGGTAGTGGAAGCCGATGATCTTGCGTCAAAAGTGATGATCCTTCTTTATAACAGTTCAGGGGGGAGTCTTCGTGATTATGAGCAGGCACAGATTGTCCATAACCTAAGCCGGGAACACCTGCTTTGCGGACAGGAAATAGCCCGCCTGACGGGTAAAAGCGTATCGTGGGTGAGCCGCCGTCTCTCGTTTATCGAACGGTTGGATGAATCGGCGGGCACACACCTGAGGCTGGGTCAGATCACCTGCTCGCATGCGCGTGAACTCTCGCAATTGCCACGTGGCAAACAGAAGGAATTTTTGGGTCTGATCACGGGGAAAACCTGACCAGCCGGGAGACCGGATTATTGGTCAAAAAATACCTTTCCGCCCGTACGCAAAAAGAGGAGAAGTACCTCGTGGCGCATCCGCGTGAAGTCATCGAACGGGCATTGTCCGCCGGTGATATCCAAGACAGCCGGTTAAGCCTTTGGGGCAATCGCCTTTTGAAAACCACCCGCCTGCTGGCGCAGCAGCAGCACATTTTTATCGGGCAAAGCAACCGTGTCCCCTTTGGAGAACTCACTCCCGTGGAGTTGGAGGTTCTTTCCCCCGGATTCAGTTCTGTGGCTACAAACTCAAAAAAGATCAGAACTCCTGACCAGACAAAGTCTAATTGTTTGTAAATTAAATAAAACCTTGGATTCGCATCGCAAAGAGAAAAAGTCGTATTTTTGCAAAAAAAGATACCGTCATGCAAACTCAACTTTCTTTTTTTCCCGATTCTACCAAATTGATCAATTCAACATTAGGCTGTTTCGAGCGCGACGATTTCATTTATTATCTACACAATGGCAATCCGATTTATTGTCATGCTAAGGGCGATAAAAACAGTTACCGCTTTATATTGGGAAATTTGGTTGTCAACCGTCTGTGTACCATTACCGAATTGACAGAGGCATTGGGCGAACATCGTAAAAACATAGAACGTTATGCCAAAACGCTCAGGGAGAAAGGAGCGGAACACTTTTATGCCCGCAAAGAGACTCGAGGCAGTTGTTATAAAGTGACGGAAGAATTGCTTTGTGAACTCCAGGGGCAGCTTGACGCGGGAGTCAGCAACTACCGTATAGCCAAAGACTATGGGATCAGTGAAGCATCCATCCGTTACCATATCGGTAAGGGGAATTTAAAAAAAAATAACCCGATCCCTTCCCACAGGCAGTCTCCCCGCACTACGTAACCGGGAATACCTTGAAGCTGCCCAAACACTTGGAATGGGTGCAACACGAGTACAGGAAAGAGTTAATTGTGCTTTCGGACTGGATTACCAAGTGCCTGTGTGTGTGTGTGTGTGTGTGTGTGTGTGTGTGCGTTTCGAATTCTGCCAAAGTGTTCCATTTGGCGGGGTGTTGCTTTTTCTTCCTTTTCTACTTGAAAGCGGCCTGTTAAGTTACCAATCGCACTATCAACCCAGGGATGGTTATTATAGTTTCGACAGCCTGCTGATCACACTCTCTTTTCTGGCGTTACTTCGCATCCGTTCGATCGAACAAAGCCGCCAATACAATCCCGGTGAGTTGGGTAAACTAACCGGTTATGACCGGATACCTGAAGTGAAGAAACTCCGGGGGATGATCGGTGAATTAACCGCTCAACACAAGAGCGCCGACTGGAGCAAAGCGCTTTCACGGGAATGGATCGAAGAATCCGTACCGGAACTCTACTACCTCGACGGACACGTACAGGTTTATCACGGTTATCTCGCGGAGTTAGGCAAAAAGCATGTCAGCCGTCAACGCTTGTGTCTTCCCGGTATGATGGAGTTTTGGGTCAACTCCGATGAAGGCCTTCCCTTTTTTGTCATTACCGGAGAAGTCAATGAGAAAATGATCGAAATGCTTGACACGCAGATTATCCCCCGGCTGAAGGAACTTCATCCCCTCAGCGCGGAACAAAGTGAGGCGATGGCGTTAAATCCCGATTATCCCCTCTTTACGCTGGTTTTTGACCGGGAAGGTTATAGCCCGGCTTTCTTCAAGCGATTATGGGAGAAACACCGTATTGCCGTGCTTACATACCGTAAGAATGTAAAAGATAAGTGGGAAGAAGCCGTTTTTGAAGAAATGCAGGTAGAAACCCGTTTGGGTGATACCACCATGGCACTGCATGAAGAGAATATCATGATAGACGGATGTCCCATGCGTGAAATACGCCGCTTATGCGAAAACGGACATCAGACGAGTATCGTCACTACCAATTATTTGTTCACCACGGCTGTGCTCGCCGGGTACATGTTCGGTCGTTGGGTGCAGGAGAATTTCTTTCGCTACATGAGGCAAGATTTCGCTCTCGACAGGATTATACAATATTCTTTAGATGAGGTAGATAGAAATTTACTTGTCATCAATCGGGAATAAGAATATTAATTAAAATCAAAAAAA
>JAVIWB010006007.1:0-11307 GCA_031893035.1 Dermolepida albohirtum
AGTTACAGGTTGAATCATCACAACTGTTAACATTGGCGGGCTATTGAAAATGAAATGTCTTATTGGAACACCTTTTATTATTCAAATGAATTCACACTATATGTTGCCTTATCACTGTATCCTATAGCATATTTAATTTTGTTAATGTAATTTTAAATCCGAGATTTAATATTTTTAAGTCAAAGTTTCGACGATGTATTTTTTAATTCTTTTTAATAAATGCTTGTCTAGAATATTTGATGATGGTGATGGTGTGATGGTGGTGTAAATTAACTTACTAAATTTATTTGAAAAATGAGATCTAAGCGATTACATTATAAAATTTACATAAGAAGATGTATTTATATGAACGTTACTCATAAAATTCTATTATCAGAATAGATATCTTATAAAATTAATTCCAAGTTATATTTTATTATGGTTACGAAATATTACATACATTCATATATATACGAGGGAGCGTTTTTATATTCGCGGAATGAGCGGGTTGTAGAGGGGTGAGTAGGCGCATTGGGGGCGTGGCCTGTGCAGCGACTCATGATTAGTATAAATACGAAGTTTCATTGTTATTAGACAGTTAGTCTTTGAGCCATCGTCAACCAAGTAACATAATCAGGAGTGAAAAGTGAAATATGGAAAAAATCGAATATCGTGCCGTTATAAAGTTCCTTACCAGGCAAGGAAAATCAGTCGCGACCATAATAAATGAGATGTCATTGGTTTACGGCGACTCTTGTCCAGGAAAAACCATGGTGTACAAGTGGCATAGTTTATTTAAACAAGGAAGGGAATCCCTTGAAGACGACCCGAGGCCGGGCAGGAGCATTGAGGTGACCACGCCAGCGCTTATCCAAAAAGTTGAACAAATTGTACTCGAAGATGCTCGACTAAAGAAGAAACAACTCGCAGAAATGGTTGGAGTACCCGATACAACAATTTTTAAAATCCTACACGATCATCTCGGCATGTCTAAGGTCAGCGCAAGATGGGTGCCGAGAATGGTCACGCCGCCGCAAAAACAACAGTGCATAGAGTGTTCGCGTGCATTTTTGGACCTCTGTAATGAAGACAAGGATGGTGTATTGAGTGGAACTGTTACTGGAAACGAAACTTGGGTTCATCGTTATGAACCTGAGTCCAAACAAGACTCCATGCAGTGGCATAAAAAGGGCACAGCACCTCCCAAGAAATTTAAAGTGTCACAATCAGCTGGGAAACTCATGGCAACGGTATTTTGGGGCTCGGAAGGAATATTGTTGATTGATTATAAAGATAAAGGTGTTTCTATAACCGGAGAATATTACGCTTCAATATTAGAGCGACTAAAAGAAGCCATTAAAGAGAAAAGACGGGGAAAATTGACAAAAGGTGTTCTGCTTTTGCACGACAACGCGCCCGTCCACAAGAGCCGCGTTGCGTTAGCTGCCCTGTATAAAGTGGGCTTCGAAATTGTGAATCACCCACCCTACAGCCCAGACCTGGCCCGAGTAATTATTACCTGTTTCCGAAAATGAAAAAAGAGCTGCGGGGTAAAAAATTTACTGCCGATGATGAAGTCAAGGAGGCAGTTTCGGCGTATTTTGCAGATAAAGAGAAATCATTTTTTATGAGGGTATAAATAAATTAATTGAAAGATGTGAAAAATGTATCCGTCTTGCAGGTGAATATATTGAAAAAGAAAAATAATTTGGTTTTTTTATTTCCACCCTTTGTCCCCCATTCCGCGAATATAAAAACGCTCCCTCGTATATATATATATATATATATATATATATATATATATATATATATATATACATAATATACAAAATCAAATAAAAGAAGTATTCGTATGTTGCGCGCATTGCTATATCTACTCAAATACATATCTCAACAACTATCTTCCAAAAATAAAAAAATAATGTAGCTTTTGTACTATTATGTACGAGGATATACTGGGTGGGCCAAAAGTCACCATGGGGTTTAAAAATTTAATAACTTTTGCGTTTATATTTTTTTTACTTTTTTTCAGATTATATAAATAACACTTGGAGAATAAATAATGGAGAAATTCACAACTGAACAAAGAACCAGAATAATAGAATTTTATTATTTAAATCAGCGATCAATTATTTTAACGCAAAGAGCATATCGTCGACATTTCAACGTCAGGATTTCGCCCTCTGAAGCAATGATTCGTTGCTTAGTTCATCGTCACCGCCAACATGGCACTGTAAGAGATTTGCTTCGAACCGGTAGACCACGTTTAATTCACACTGCGGAAAATATTGAACGTGTAGAGCAAAGTGTTAACGAAACACCAAAAACATCTACCAGAAGGTGTTTTGCCCAGGAATGGCTCGTACATCATGACGGCGCATTTTAGAAAAAGATTTACTGTTATTCCCATATAAAGTGCAATTTGTGCAAGAACTAAAACCCGCAGATCATCGGCAATGTCTAAATTTGCAGTTAAATTTCAACAGTTGTCCAGAAATGAAATCAACTTTCTTGAAAATCTGATTATGAGTGATGAAGCTCATTTTCATTTGAATGGCTTCGTTAATAAGCAGAACTGTAGGTTCTGGGGTTCTGAAAATCCGAGAGCCATTCATCAACACCAATTGCACCCCATTAGGTGTACAGTATGGTGTGGCATTACATATGAAAATATCATTGAAGATTGAAATTCTGTAACCGTAAATGGAGAGCGATATCGGTTTATGATAGAAAATTTTTTACGTCTTGCTCTTGAAAACAGACCTGAGATGTGGTTTCAGCAGGATGGATCCACTGCTCACACTGCCCGAGACACAATGGCACTTTTCAGTCAAATTTTTGGAGAGCGAATAATTTCCAGAAATTCAGAAATTAATTGGCTAGCGCGTTCGCCAGATTTGTCAGCACCCGGCTATTTTCTTTGAGGTTATTTGAAGGAGCGAGTATATGTGAACAAGCCCGAGACAATTCTTGAACTCAAGCCAACATTGTTGCAGAAATTCGAGCGCTGCCGCCACAAATTTTGAAAGATGTTATGGCAAATGCTCTAAATCGAGTCCATTATTGCGAAGCTGAAAACGGGGGTCATTTAGTGACATTATTTTCTTAGTGTAAAAAAAATTCCGTTTTATATATTTTATTATCTGAAAAAAAAAATTAAAAAATATGTAAACGAAAAAGTTATTAAATTTTTAAACCCCATTGTGACTTTTGGCCCACCCAGTATTATGAATGATAAACACGCTCAAACCTCCAATTGCAAAATTTTGTTTACATATCAAGTACAGACCGTCCTAAATAAATTCGGCCGATATATTTTCGTGTGCATCGTAAATAAGTCGATGCTGCTGTAGAACGAGAAGTATTACACGTCATTTTTCTGTGTATAGGTATTTATTTGTAGAATATATATGAAGTAATCGTCGTTTTGATTAGTTTACTCCGATGTTCTATTGGCCAATCGCGTATGACTATTTCGCGGTGTGAGTGTATAAAAGCAAGACGTTCTTTCATGTGCTCGGTGCTTTCTGTCCATCATCCTATTCCATCGTTTTTTAATCCCATTGCTTCTCTGATGATTCTGGTTTGAAAATGATCTATTTTCGCAGTTGTTTTTGTAACTCCAAAATAATCGCGAAAAGGTTCTTCTTACATTTCTACGCTTTTTTGTATCTATGTTTTTTTTTCTTGCATAATTAAATTAATTTCTATAAACGAACGAAATAATATTGCAACTATGTGTGAGGCACGCATAAATAAGTACATATATATAAAACATCAATAAAACTTAAATACTTATTAAATATACATAGTTCATGAGATAATGATCCAGGTAAACTCATTCTTTAGATGGATGCCGATGTTTTTGCCGTATCGGTTTCTAGAACGGCTTTACAGTTAACTAAATAACTAAACATTTATGAAATTCGCGGAATATTGCGCAGGCCAGTCGAACTGAATCGCCGTGGATATAATTCAAATGACGCGATAATGTCCAGATATTTCAACTCGGACGCTTTTTGCGAACGTTATAGTGCGTACGATGGTAATTATATATCCCATACTGACTAACTAGTCGGCCGTAGTAATTACTAGCAATCAATACAATTAAAATATTTACCGAACACACATAAGTCTAATTACGATTTGGTATCCTACCACTTAATGGCCAAGGACGAGAGGTCAAAATGGAGTAAATATAATGTAAAAACCATAACAATGATTAACAATTCGTAATATCAAGTTCCAGTCTGTACAAATATATATGATATAATACGGATTGAACATATTGAACATTTTAAATAATAATACCTGGTGTACTGCAAAGTCGTTACCGGTTTTTCTAACAGATGTCGCTAGACTTAACTATGCAATATTATGATTTGACACATATGTCATTTTATTCTACTGACATCAAGCTTGAAAGCCATACATGTTATATTTTACGAAAGTAACATTGTCATAGATTTACACCTCTTTGAAAATGTCGAGTTTCGTACCTGAAAAAGTGCATCTGGGCCACGAATTACTTTTCTTATTTAATCAAAAGAAAAAAGCTACTGAAAGTCATCGTTTGCTAGTATAAACTTACGGTGAGCATGCTCCGACCATAAAAACATATGAAGCGTGGTTTCGACAATTCAATAACGATAATTTCGATGTGCAAGACAAAGAACGTTCTGATACACCGAAAAAGTTTGAAGATGCAAAACTGCAGGAGTTATTGAATGAAGACGCAATACAAACTCAGAAACAATTGGAGAAGCGTTAAATGTAGTCCAAAAAACGATTAGTAACCCATTACGAGCAATGGAAAAAAGCCCAAAAGATGGGAAAATGGGTGCCACATCAATTGAATGACATGCAAATAGAAAATTGAAAAATCGTCTGTGAAATGCTGCTTCAAAAGTATGATCGAAAGTTATTTTTGCATCGAATACTGACGGGCGATGAAAAATGGATTTATTTCGAAAACACTAAGCGCGAAACATCATGGTTATCACCTGGCGAAGCCAGCCCATCGATTTTGTGGCCAAATCGTTTTGATCGTAAGACAATGGTGTTTAGTGGGATTAAAGTGGCGCAGTGTATGCGAACTATTAAAACCTGGTAAAACAGTTAATACTGATCGCTACCGACAATAAACTATCAATTTGAACCATGCATTAATAGAAAAACGTCCAGGATGGGCCTGAAGACACGGTAAAGTGATTTTAACCTAGGTACGACGAAATCAATTGGAGATAATAGCTCAGTAGAATCAATAAAATTATTAACTAATTTAAAAAGAACACTACCACTAGCTTTCTCTCTGCGTATACAAAGGGATTCGAAATTATGTCTAGTAAGTAGACATTCATATGTAGTACCAAAAGCAGGATAATGTCTATCAATCCTGTAAGATAAATATTTCATAAGTCTTTTCTGAATACGTTTAATGATAATGCGGGTACCACACTACTGCAGCATATTCCATTTCGGACCGGACAAAAGAACAGTAAAGAATCTTTAAAGTGTGCAGACTAATAAAATCCTTGCAGGACCGAATAAGGAAACCTAGACCTCTGGAAGTCAATGTAGTTATGTCACTTATATGCTTAGAAAAGCTAAGGTATGAGTCCAACAAAACTCCAAGATCTTTGAAGTTGTATACCTTAGCTATAGTAGATTGACGATCATTATAGTTATAGTGAAAAGGAGGGTCACTTCTGCTAAATGAGAGAACAGCATATTTGTTGATGCATAACTGAATCTAATTATGGGTACACCATTCGTCAATAATGCGTAGATTTGTTTGAAACTTAGTGCTACCCTCAGGTGAATTAATACTGCTAAAGATTTTTAGATCGCTTTCATAAGCTAACACTGCAGTCAAGACGTTCTAAAAGATCGTTAACATAGATATTGAACAAAAGGGGTTCTAAATGGGAACCCCGTGGGACTCCAGAGGAAATATCGAAGAAATTAGGTGAGATTCCATTACAATGAACATGATCGGAACGACTTTGCAGATAGGAACAAAACAAATTAATAATATTCGGAGCGAAACCAAAAGATGTCAACTTAGAAATCAAAATGCCATGGTTACCATGGTTAACAGAGACTTCAGCAAAGCTTTCTATACTATAATCGAAAGCTTTGCTGAAGTCTGTGTTTTTGAAATCAATTTGTAGACGTTTATCAAGTTGTTTTCCGATAAATTAAGTAATCTCGACCAGATTGGTAACAGTTGATCTGCATGTCACTTAATGGCAACATTAAAAGTTAAAATTTGTTGGCCATTGTAATTGGCACGTTTTCTATATCATTTCACGTGTTATAATTACCACTTACTACTTCAGCAATCGTGATGATGCGTCTATTATTTTGGACACACTGTATATATACCATTAGATTCTACTTTATCTGTATTTATAATATAATTCTAATCACAACCCGCATATACGTACTTCGTCATGCAAGCCATCAAGTAGAACCAAAGTATTTAAAAAATAATGGCCTTAAATATCAAATATCTGCGTCTATCTATCTCCGCGTACGCGTATACAGTTTGCGAGTGCAGCTTCATAAGAACATTTCTCTAATAAAACAAAAGAACGATCTATCTTGCTGCGTTCATCCTCGCATGATCTTGAATGTGGAGGATCGTCCTCTCGCAGACCATCCCGTGCAACGAGCGCCCATCCGACAGATAGACAGTACGAACGTCGAGATATGGAAGACAATGGACGAAATTAAAAATTCACAAAGAGAGTCGTCGATCAAGATTGACAGTCCCGGCCAGCCAGTCAACAAGCCGACTGGCGTAACGTCGAACTTAGGGTATGTACACGAACTACACGGAGTCGACTTTAGCGGGTACGCTAGTAGATGGCTCTACCATCGGACGTAGCGTAAGGTCAGTAACCGAAAGAGAGAAACGAGAAAGAGAAGAAACGCAATAAAAATAACAAAATCCGCCCAGTGTTGCGGCTTGTAAAAATAACGGACTATTTTTATCGAGAATTGGTTAAACGTCGTGGTGGGGATGGAGATTCGATGGAATTCGTTGGTAATAATTACGTGACATGTTGGGAGAGGAAAGGAGAGATTAGAGAACAACAAGAAGAAACCAGACTTGAACACTGGTATTATTTCTTAAACATTGTCTTAAAAATATATACAACGTCTATGGAAATTTTAATTTTACCATAATCTGTTTCAAAGAACAGGTTCAACGGTCGCATTTTTGGGTAAATATGGTCACACAGATCTACAATAGATTTAAACACATTTTTTTCTTTTTAACATGTTCGTCATTTTGTTCAAATTATAGATTTTGTTCTTTTCTTATTGGAACTTCAACCATTGGATAGTAAAACACGTTTAGTAACGACGTTTCGGAAAAAGCGGGCCGCTGTTTTTATTTATTAGTTAGCAATACTCTTTATAGTTGTCTATTTTTATTTGTATATAATAGTTTTTTATATAAATAAATATTTGTGACTACTTACATTCGTTTATTATACAAGCTGTGTTTTTTAAGTAAGGGTTGTTTGAAAATAAAAACCAAACGAGGAAAATTTCCACCAAATTTCCTTTCAGGTTCTACATACTTTTCTCTATCTTACAACATAATTGCCAAGTTTTTTTAAACACTTATCAAACCTTACAACTAGATTTTGAATACTCTCTTCATAGAAACTTGCCGCCTGCTCCGATAACCAAGAGGTCATGGTCGTTTTCACGTCTTCGTCATCGTTGTAGTGGTCGCCGCCGACATTATGTTCGAAATAGCGGAAAAGATTTAAATCGCTCGACGCAAAGTCGAGACTGTAGAGGGGTGGTCCAAAACTTCCCAGCCAAAAGAATCCAATTAAGCTCGGATCTGAGCTGCGGTGTAAGGTCTTGCATTATCATGGAGTAGTAAAATTCCGTCTGTCAGCTTGTCGCATCTTTTCGTTTGAATCGCTCTGCGTAGCTTTCGCAGGGTTTGGCCGTAGGATACCGCATTTATGGTGAGGCGAGCGATTAGATAATCTTGAACGTTCTAAAGACACAGAACAGACCGTACAGGTTACCTACACAGTTGCAACTGAGCACAGTTGTTCCCAAGAAATGCCGGGACACGACGCAAGAACTCGTTGCGGCGCACGCACCACCCATTAATATATACAACATAACGGCCTTTACTTAAAAAACTCCTATATAATTTTTTAATATTACAGAATTTATAATCGCATAAGCATTTTTAACATTAACAAACTTTTAACGCTCGTATCTTTTATTTTCTTTTCTCTTTTGTTCAGGCCAGGTATGAGTCTGTCTATATATTGACGTTTACGAATGTTTGTATGTACAGGGGATGCAGATAATTTATTTATATACATACATTTATTTACTTCTTTCATTCCCCAACACTAAACTGCAGATTTATTTTGATCCATAGCAGAAGCAGTTTCCTCATTTTTCGTCCAAACGCGGTGCTTTCGCAGGCCGGTGACATTTTGAGCCACCAATATATAATCAAGTTCACAAAGTCCGCTCTGATATCTTTATCTTAAAGGACTTCAGAAGGTGCAACAAGTCCCTAATTGAAACTTATTTATTTTGCAAAGCAGTATTAATAGGTACTGCAATTATTGTAGTCCCTTGGTATAAAGAATAATTCCTGCTTGGTCCTGAACAACGTTGGGTAATCATTAACGGATTCATAACTCCCTAAAAACTGCTTTGACCAATATTTCACTTTAAAATGTGACGAAGCCTCGTCTCCATGTACTGCAATCGTAGTTCTTGAATAATTTTAGAAAACCGCTTTATTTATTGTTTTGAAACATTTTATCAAAAGTTTAAATACGCTGTTGATAATGACAATCTTAGGTTGACTTCACAAAACTCATTCTTTGTTGTGAAACATTTTATGAAGAACAAAATAATGAACGAATTTAAATAAAATTCGACACTATTGATAATGATAATGCTTAGGTTAACTTCTTTTCTAGTTCTGGTAATTGTCCATTCTTTTGTACAAGTTCTGCATAATATTCTCCGTTTTCAATGAGTAAAATGCCCTTCGAATAAGAGTTCTTGCTTCCGTGTTTAAGATTGTAAAACGATTCAGATAAAAGCACACAAATATATGTAAATAATAATTATTTTTAAGACCCATTTCGACAAATTTATAGGCGTAGAGTTAACTAAAAGAGAAATAACTAAAAAGGAATCGTCAAAACCAAAGGCAGGCATTTCTTTCGCACACATTCGCTGACAATGAGATTAATTGATTTTCTGTCACTAATTAGCTTAATGTATATTACGAATATCTTTTTATTCTTTTTGCCCCAACTTTTCTGAATGCAAGCATGCGTAAAACTACAAGCAACCGTATGCACACCTACTTACGTACGTAAGTACTACAGACACGAACAAAAAATAAGTTTGTCTTCGTTTTTCGTTATGTTTTCCTTTTCTTCTCGATTTTATTTTCCACGGCGTAGGAGGTTTTTTGTAGCGCAACGAGTAATGCCTTCAAATTGACAACTTTAGATGTACACAAACACACACACACACTGCTTAAATGTCATTGACTTGTTTCTCGTAGTACTGGAGTTTCATATTGGTATTTATTTCTGTATAGCTAAGATTTCTTTTGTGTCGAGGTGTTGTTTTATATTAAAAAGAACTAAGGGAAGATTCTATGTCTTTGAAATTGAATTAGAACATTTCCATTCAAGGCAAAAATCCAGTGGAAAGGTAAATTGGTGTAATTTGCAGTAAGAATACTTGAGTATAGGTAAAGAGATGTGCCGAAATAATAGAAAATAATTGTATTTTGCAAACAAAGCAAACTAAAAGTTAAAGATTTTTCGTAAAATAAAATTAAATTAGCGGTATAGATGGCGCAGTTTCAAATTGCTTTTTATGTACAGCATTTAAAGCATGCTGTGAGAGTAAAAGCAAAATCGCTTATTATATATATTGGATTGGCAAGTATGTACTTTCGGTTTTTACTGATAGAGAGCGTTGCTTTATTTTTTGTATAACGTATGCTAGCGCTGTACTTTACCGTTTGTCGCGTGATACTAGTCACATTGACGTAACTTCAGAAGCAAGTAGTGCGTGATTTTTATTAAAACTATTAGTTGTGGGTTAATTTTAAATGGAGTGCAGAAACGAACATTTTCGACATATTTTACTATTTTATCTCCGTGAAGGAAAGAAAGCTGTTGCGGCTCACAAAAAGATATGTGGCGTCTTCAAACTTGAAACATATGCTTTACAGATTGTATACTTTCTATAATAATACAGAGATATTTTTCAAACAACTACTGCCATCTCTAGGTCAGGCCGGGTTCTTATGGGAGCACCCTTGTATTTGTCCTTAATATTTCATATAATTAGAAAATAATATGCTTGCCTGCATCCAATGCAAATGCACAAGCTGACCAAAATATAATCGCAAATTCCACAGGAATCTGTTTTATTCTTTAGCTCATTTTTAAATACATTATTTCCAAACAAATATGTATCACACACGAGAGAGTGCGCTTGCCTGTCTGCTACAATAATCACTAAAGGTACAATTGAAAATGAACACCATCTAGCATAGTGCGTGATTTTTATTAAAACTATTAGTTGTGGGTTAATTTTAAATGGAGTGCAGAAACGAACATTTTCGACATATTTTACTATTTTATCTCCGTGAAGGAAAGAAAGCTGTTGCGGCTCACAAAAAGATATGTGAAGTTTATCGTGCTAATTGCTTAACACAGCGCGTGTCAGAATTGGTATAAAAAATTCCGTTCTGGAGATTTTTCCCTCAAAGATGAGCAACGTTCTGGTCCGCCTACTGAAGTTGATGATGACCAAATCAAAGTCATAATTGAAGAGGATCGTCATATAACTGTTCGAGAGGTTGCGGAGAGGCTACATGTATTGCACATAACAATTTAAAAACATTTAAAATGTCTTGGGCTAGTTAAGAAGCTTGATATTTGGGTACCTTACGAATTGAAAGAAATTCATTTAACACAAAGAATCAACTTTTGCGATATGCACCTTAGACGAAATGAAACCGACCCTTTCTTAAAAACAATCATCACTGGTGATGAAAAATGGATCCTGTACCGTAACATAATTCGAAAATGGTCATGGAGCAAACACGATAAACCAGCTCAAACCACATCGAAAGCTGAATTGCATCCAAAAAAGATCATGCTATCAGTTTGGTGGGATTACAAAGGTGTTGTATTTTTTGAGCTGCTTCCTCCAAGGAACCAAACGATTAATTCTGGTGTTTACTGTCAACAATTAATAAAACTGGATGAAGCAATCAAAGAAAAACGT
>JAVIWB010006008.1:0-11342 GCA_031893035.1 Dermolepida albohirtum
TATTGTTATTTGAGGATAACCCTTGTACAAATCTATTAAAAATTGCTTTATTACAGGAATAGGATTACCGCAGTTCGGCTGATATTTTTCTAATAATATCTTTCCGTCTTCTGTTATTAATATGCTTTTAATTGTGGTAGAGCCGGCATCTATTCCCAAATGAGCACGTCCTTTATATGAGCTTATGTCCTCTTTGGGGACGCTAGCTTTATTATGCCTATTAACAAATTCTTCATATTCCGCATTATTTTCAAATAACGGCTTGGAATGTCCCGAAACAACTGTAAAATCGGCATTGGAAATCGTACTCGCAAGCAATTCTAAATTAAATACTTCATTCGATAATATAGCGGCGCCCAACGATACAAAATACAAGCTGTTATCGGGCAAAGTACCTTTAATTTTTAAAACTTTATCGAAAGCAGTCCTCAATTCACTTAAAAAGGTTAAGGGCCCTCCGAGATAGTAAACATTACCCGTAATAGGCCTTCCTTGCGCCAATCCGCCTATGATTTGATTTACTACAGCGTAAAAAATAGACGCTGAAATATCTTCAATTTTTGTACCCTGATTTAAAAGCGGTTGAATATCCGATTTCGCAAATACGCCGCATCTGCTTGCGATAGAATAAATTTTTTGGCTAAGCTTTGCTTTTTCGTTTAATTCCTGCGGACTTATCTTTTAAAAGTGTAGCCATTTGGTCTATAAAGGCCCCCGTACCCCCTGCGCAGCTTCCGTTCATGCGTGAATCGGGTATACCTTGTAAGAATAAAATCTTAGCGTCCTCACCGCCAAGCTCTATAATTACGTCCGCGTCCGGCGCGAACTCGTTAGCACATATACGGGTAGCATAAACCTCCTGAATAAAAGGTATGCCGAATGTAGTCGCAAGGCCTAGCCCCGCGCTTCCGCTAATTGCAACAGACGCCTCCTTTAAATTAGGAAACGCGTTTTTTATATCCGTTATTAACTCAATGGCTTTTTCGGATATTTTACTATAATGACGCGCGTAGTCCTTATAGACTATATTTTTGTATTGGTCTATAACTACCGCTTTAATTGTTGTTGAGCCTACGTCTAAACCTATTTTCATTTTACAACCTCTTTATATCCCTTCAAACATTGCTTTATATTGGTATATTTAAAGGAAACCTTTATTATGAAAAAATATCAATCAAGCCGATTGATATTTTAAAACTTTATTATTTATTAATGCAATATATATCATTCGTAATCGATTACAGTTAATTATCACACAAAAATTTAAAATAATCAATGCAATAACTGCTAAAACGGCTTCCTTTTTATAGAAATAAACAAAATTGGATTAATGTTTAATATGATAATGTTCTAAAAAATTACGAACTAAATCATCATATTTAATAAACATCTTCATGGAGTACGCTATGCACCTCTCAGATTACGTAAACAAAATTGCTGTTTCAACAAAACACTTCTTTATATAATAAATACTTAAATACTAAGGATTAACGAATAACTCATTTAATAATAAGGTCCTCAACTATTATCCAATATGCAAAATATTACACTTTATCTAGCCAGGTACTGTCATGCTCATCGCGTTTAGGCCTGGTCATAAGAATTTTTACGCATTCCAAAGGGTCCTTGCCATTATAAAGTATTTGATACATTTGCTCCGTAATAGGCATGCATACTCCGCTTTTTTTCATAAGCTCATAAGCGCTTTTTGTAGTAGCGTAGCCTTCAACCGTCATTCCTATTTTAGCTACCGCGTCTTCCGCTTACACCCTCCCCTATAAGCTTACCGCAACGGAAGTTTCTGCTGTGTATACTTGTACAGGTAACAATTAAATCGCCAATCCCTGAAAGCCCTGCAAATGTTTCTTTTCTTCGCGCCGTAAAATAAACCTAGGGAAGCTATTTCGTTTAAGCCTCTGGTCATTAGCGCGGCTTTTAAATTATCTCCAAGCCGCAAGCCGTCAACTATACCTGTCGCAAGAGCGATAATATTTTTTAAAGCGCCGCCCAGCTGAACGCCTACGATATCGTCATTAGAGTAGATTCTTAATGTTCCGTTAGACAAAATGTCGCGTATAAATTTTGCACTTTGCTCATCTGTAGATGCAGATACGACGGTTGTCGGAACATCCCGCGCGATTTCTTCGGCGTGAGAAGGCCCTGTTAATACCACAATCTTATTATTAAGCTCTTCCTTTAAAAACGTCCGACATAATATTTAAGGTTACAGGCTCGAAGCCTTTTGTTACGCTTACTATTATCTTATCTTCCGGAACTACTTTTGAAAGCAATACCGCAACCTCTCTCATGGCAACGGACGGTACGGCTATTATTATAACGTCTACATTCTTAACAAAATTAATATCAGAAGTAAGCTGTATCGATTCGCTAATTTTTATATCGGGCAAAAGCTTTCTGTTTTCCCTAGTTTGGATTATTTCGTCTATTTCTTTTTGATATTTAGACCATAATGATACAGAATGCCCGTACTTATCCCACATAACCGCAAGCGCTGTACCAAATCCGAGCCTAATATACCTAATTTTGCCATTTCTCGTAATTCTCCTTAAAACGTAATGATATTTAACATTCAAATTAAAGCCAACAGATATTCTAAACACTCATAATAAATTAACAAAATAAATAAAATGTTACATGTTAATATGAATTGATACTGTTTACTTTAAAAGAACAATCCTCCAGCCTCTTTTAGCTCAATTCTACCTTTGCCGATTGTTCTGTAACGCTACTATGTCTTAATCACAAAGTCAAAATTTGGACTAAATCAATTGAATTCTTTATATCTTTTAGAAAATAAATATTGTATTTCTAGTATCTTACCACATACGCAAAATAAGTGCAATCTAAAATGGTAACCTTAATTACCATTCGCCTTTCCAATATACGGGGCAATTAGAATAATTCCAACTGCTGTCCCAAGTACCGGACTTACTTGTTGCTTCGCAATAGATTGTTAAATTATTACAGTTGGTAAATGCGGCATATCCCACAGTTATTACGCTTTCAGGTATAATTGATGCTTTTTAAATCGAAACAATAATCAAATGCATTGGATTCAATAATCGTTACACTGTTTGGAATATTTATGTCGGTTAAACTGATGCAATAATAAAATGCACCAATTCCAATACTTGTTACACTGTTTGGAATATTTATGCTAGTTAAACTGCTGCATTCAGAAAAGGCACCAATTCCGATATGTTACGCTGTTTGGAATGGTTATGGTAGTTAAATTGGTACATCCAGAAAACGCACGTATTCCAATACTTGTTACACTGCTTGGTATGGGTTATTCATACCACAAATTTTGTTCGCAAGAGGCTGTTCTGCGTGATAATGCCTGTATTATAGCAGTTTTTCGCTGTCGCCGTCAAATTCTGCGCTATTCGTTTCAGAATTTTGTTCGGCGCAGAATGTATCGAAGGTTATATTGTAGGTTATTTCTACGCGGTTGCCGAAACGTCAATGCAGTTTATTAAATTATAAAGCATCGTTTTACTTCGAAAACGAATACCTTGAAGAATTATTTTGAACCGCATATTCTTCTTTTTTCTGTTCAACTTCTTCTTTTCTTTGCTCTGATTGCATTTCAATTTCGATTTCACGCAAGCGGTTGGTATGTTCCTTAGATAAAGTTTCCATTTCATCGCCAACAGAAGATAGGAATTTTGTAAACCGCCAATCTTTTTTTGTGAAATAACAAGGCTGCGTTTTAGATTATTGTCATTGGTTTTATAACGCTTGCCTTGCTTTCGTTCAAAGATTTCGGGTTTAATAACCTTTGCAAGATTAATGATAAGATTGCCTTGACGCCGTTTATAATCCGATTCTATATCCTGAATAAATAACGGTAATTTCAACTTTGTCAATTTTCTGATGAAAGACAGTGTTTTCATTAGGGAACTGAATGGATTAGCACGAATATTTTTGACAAGCCTTTCTTTTTCGGCAAGTACCTCATAAAACTGCAAATCAGCTTTTCTCGCTTTTTCATCATGGCTTAAAAACATATCCACTAAATTATCTACTCGCTCTCTGAATGGTTCCATATCCTTGCTGCCATAACTTAGCCGTCCGGTTTTGGGTAAATCATTAGTAAAAGATTATTATTTCATCTTTTACTTGCTCTTTTGACGGGCACATAGAGATCGTTGTAAAGTTTGTTAGCCGTTTTAGTTCTTCTAATGCCTTGTCCCTTGCCTTATACAAGTTTGGACTATTATCGTCAATGCAATTTTCTAAGCGCACCAACATATTGTCAATAGGGATCCTTTTCAATTTTGCCTTTTTTACGATAACATTTTTCTCCGTTAATCACGTATTTAGGTTCTTTTTCCCAAAAAACATAATGGATATGTAAGTGGTGAGGTCTGTCAAATGTAAGGCGCACATTAAATCAATATTTTTTTCGTTAAAATGTGCCTCCTTAAAAAACATTAAAGGTTCTTTTGACAAGGTGCAATACACTTTTCTGGAGTATCAATTTTTGGCGATTCCTCATTTAACGAGATGAACCCATGCCAAATATTTCCGGTATTTGCTTTTAATCTTGCTTTCATTGCCTCGATTTGTTCTTTTTCTATCATGCCATTTTGATTAAATAGCCCTGTTGATTTTTGCAAATATTTAAGGAATTTGCCTTGTTCGCCTTTTAGCTTCCTCTGTGATCAAATACAAAACATTCTTACCGCCCGTCATATCGTAAAAAGAACGATCTTCGGCATGCGTCGCTATTTCTCTTTGGGTTGCATTGCTTTTTAACCGATAGGGCGTATAGAGAATGTCGAATATAATAGGTTGATTACTGATAGTTTATTCCCTCCATTCTCTTAATTTTTTTAGTTGACTGATTTCAAAGGATTGAAGATATTCCGGCGTTTGATCATAGTGACCTGCATTAAAACTTTTGCCGCTAACCGGCTTACCGTTAAGCTCCAAATTTTTCACTTCAAACAAAGAATCTACGCTACCCTTAATAACAAGTGCGTTAATAATAACTTCGTGCAGGAGTGCAATAATTTGACTTTCAAATGACCTTTCTTGCTTGTCATTAGGTTGTAATTCATCACAATTTTTTGCCTGATTGACAGGTGGGTTTTCTTCAAATTCTTTTATGCCCAGTTCTCTTTCAAGCAGTTTAGGCAAGCCGATTTCTATTGCATCATTGATAACCTTATTAAAGCTTTTCTGATACTTCGCAGGACAGAAAAATTTCTCCCATAAATTTCCTTTTCAAACGTAATACCGTCTTGCGCGGTTGTCTGTTATCTTTTTATTTTTCAAATTTTCCTCCATAAAAACGCGGGTTTCCCGCTGTGTTTTCAAGGGACGTGTCAAATCTGCCCAAAATTTGTTCAACCTGCCTTTCAAAACCTCTTATTTACAGTTTTCTTTTATTATTTGTAATTTTTTTGTAGTTTTGATAAAATTTTGACCTAGTTTCTGTCGTAAAATCATGACTTTTAAGCCACTTCCACGGAAGAAAGTTTACGTTCTGTTCGGATTTGTTAAAGCTGAGATTTTTTTACACTTTGCTTTAGTCTTATTTTTTCAACGCTAAAAAATTTTTTCTTTGCTTTGTTCAAACATTTTAGAGTCAAAAATACAGCCGGGTCAATTTTTATCTTTTAATAAGAATTTTCATCCGTTCCGTTCTTTCAGGCTACTATCAAAAAGAAAACAAAAAAAGGATTTTATGCTCCAAAAATGCTTTGCAAAAAACACCGATATGTCCTATCGATAATTCTTGCGTTGAAGCACAAAATCCTGAATAACTTAATTTCCTGTTCGGAAAATCTGACCTGTCCGGTCAATCGTTATTCCTACACGGTACTATGTTCTCTCCCGTGCGGATAATACACTTCAAGCATTCGCCGTAAGAAAAGCCGTGTTCCGGCAATCCTTACTTTGGAGAATAAAATCCTTCATAAACTGATATTTTTAAAGACAAGTTTCGGCTTATCCTGTTCGAATAAGCTTCCACCGAAAAGATTAAACTTTGTCCAAGAATAATCTTTCAATCTAAGTAAAGCTTATTTAGCACACTCTTAAATTCAACGCAATACAATGTTCTCTCTTGCGTGGACGTTTCCATAAATCGACTTTGTTCAAGTCAATTTATCTTATGCAGCCGCCTTTGTTCAAAGCGGAACTGCATGGTTTGAGTTTGTTCAAACCATCGGATACAACGTCCAAAATCTAAAAGTGAGTAAAAACTTCACCCAGACCGTCTTTCGCCACATCAATTTATCAACGCGGTACTTGTGTTTTCCCGCGTGGATAAAATTCTATATTAAGTTGTAGTTTGTAGCCGCTTTTCATGAACTTCTACCGCTTTACAAAATTGCAATCTGCATACAATTTTGTTATTTGGTTTAGTACATAAAAAACTGCTCCTAATATATAGCCGTAAAATCGGGGGTTTTTATTAAAAATATTTTTTAATTTATTTCTTGAGACGTTTTTCAGCGTTTTTTATGCGTTCGCTGACGGAACTTTCGTCAATTCTAAGCATTCTGGCGATTTCGACGTTGCTATATCCCGCTTTGTGATATTGCCAAACCTCATATTGTTTTTTAGTCATTTTTGAGGCGCATTTTTCCATATATGTCGGGGACTTCTTGGCTTCATCATCATTTTTAATTCCGTTTACACGCTCATATAGGGTTTCTCTTGCTATTACGATTTCAAGCGGGTCGCGGTTATCGTGGTGAACCGTATCTGCAACTATATCCCCAACCGTAGTTTCCGAACCGTCGTCGGATTCAATCAGCACATCAAGCGAAAGGGTTTTATGTATTTTGTTCTTCCGCATGAATTTTTTCATTCTTGCCTGATAATCTTGCTCGTACTTATCATCCTCTGCTAAAAATGCCGCCACCTCGTCGGAAACATCAATATAGATGGTTTCGTATTTAGTAAACCATCGATTCCTTCCGTTTACGAGTCTTTTGACGCTCTTTTGAATTATGTAAGGGATTGTCGGCATAAAGTTAAATATATTTCAAATACTCTTTAAAATCTTTGCTCCTATCAATTTCGCGGTCAACAATCATAAGATATTTCCATGTCTTAACGCCTTGTTCGGCAAAGATTTTATTCACATTGTCGCAATAAGCCTGTGCCGCCTGTGCTTTTAATTTTACCTCATCATCTTCGGAATGGTTATATGCTTTGACTTCCACGATATAAATTCTGTCTTTTGTTTCAACAACAAAATCCGGTTGGTAGATTTGCGCCGCACCCCAATTTATTTTAAATTGTCCTAAAGCAGGATGCAACCATTTTTCCACACATACAGAACGCTCTAAAACAACAGAGAATTTATGTTCCGGTACGCTGTCAAATTTATAAACGTCATGGCAAGCCTTGCTAAATCCGCCGACAACAGTCTTTTTAATAGCGTATTCCGGGATTGTATTTGTGTATTTTACTATCTCATCCGCTTTGAATTTTGTATAATCTTCGGATAAAATAGGGGAAGAAAATTGTAAAACCTTTATTTCGTAACCCGACGCTTTAAGTTCGGAATTTTCCTTTATCTGCTTTAATATTTCCCGCGCAATCTCTTTTTTGTAATGAATTATAGATTTATTTAATTCCTTTTCATCTTTATCTTTGGAAATAATCTTCAAGGCTTGGCTTATGAGTTTATATAAAAATTCGGCGTTTTCTTCATAATCAATCATTGTGTCGGCGTTTAGAATTTCGCTTAATATCATGTTTTCAGGCTTGTCCGACATTTCAAATATCGTGTCGCTTGATATTGTTTCAGTTTCATTTGTTTTAAGATTTTCAATTACAATATCATTTGAAGATACTTTATAGTCAGACCAAAATCTTGTATCAAGGTCAAAATCGTTATATACAATCTTTGCCGCGCCCTTTGCGACAACGGCAATATTGGGAATACTAATAAAACCGCTATTTTTTGAGCCACGGCGGGAGATATTGCATTTTCAATTTTCTTTGTTATATCATCAAATTCAAAGGTTATCTGTCCGCTTTTCTCAAGCTTTTCTTTTGCTTTTACCTTTATAACTTCCTGAATTTCGGGTTTTTCTAAATCCTGTGTTGTTATAACATAAAATTTATCCGGCATTTTAAGCTTGCTAAGGTTTGATACGGCTAAATTTTCAAAAGTGATATTGACAGGCTGCGTTAAAACTTCCTCGATAGCTTGTCCTACCGCTTTAGATATTTCAATATCTTGTCTTAAAACTTCTTTCTTTTCTTCACTCCGTGCAAACCTTAATTTTTGTTCACTTTCCTCAATTTGCCTGTCAAATACCGTCTTGCTTTTAATTATCTCTTTTTCTTTTCCTAAATCATCATTATCTTCAATGGTAATAATATTTTCTTTTTTGATAATAGAGTTTTCATCGTTTGCGGCTTTAATTATTTCCTCAAATTTATCATGGGCGACAATAGTTAATCTGTCAACTGCCGCATTACCTGTTACTTTTCCGTAAGGCAAGCGTAACCCGCGCCCGATTGTTTGCTCTCTTAACGTCAATGATGTTGCCGTCCTAAGCGGAATAATCGTATAAAGATTGGTTACGTCCCAACCTTCTTTTAGCATATTGACATGGATGACAATTTCAATGTTATTTTTTTCATCCTCTAAAGATAAAAGCCGCTGTATGTTTTCATCCTTTTCGCTACCAGATTGGTTTGAATGGACTTCGATAACCTTATTCTTATAATATCCTTCAAAAAATTCATCTGACGTTATGTATTCTTTAATAACCGCCGCATGAATAGTATCCTTACAAACCACAAGCACAAAAGGTTTTACAAGCTTTACGCTTTCGTTTTCGGCATAAGCTAATAATTCCGCTTTTGTATTCCTGTGATTATAACTATTCCATCGATAAGCTTGATTTTATCCGTTTCATCCGCATTATATTTTGCGGTATCAAAATTCTTCCTTGTCGCTACGGCAGGAGTTTTAACAAAACCGTCTGAAATAGCTTTAGCAAGACTGTATTCGTAAACCACATTTCTGAATTTTATCGCGCCTTTACTCGTTTCCACTTGCGGAGTTGCCGTAAGCTCTAAGCCTAAAAACGGCTCAAGCTCATTGATAACAGCCATTCCTCTGTCTGCTCTGTAATGGTGGCTTTCATCCATTAAAACCACTAAATCCGGCAGTTTTGAAAGATACTCAAAATAGCTTTGCCCGATATATTCAGATAATCGTTTTATTTGAGGAAGATTGCCGCTTCTTACCTCTGCGTTAATTTTACCTATATTAAAAATATTTATTGTTATGCTGTTAAACAAACTTAATTGTCCCGCCGCAAAATCCTTGTAATTATCTCCTGTAATAACATTAGGAGGGTTTTGCGCAAACGCCTGCAAACCCTTAAATACATATTTTGAATAATTCGGCTCTCCAAAATCTTTAATAAGCTTGTTATAAATGGTAAGGTTAGGAGCAACGATAAAGAAATTTTTAATATCATAATTGAGATACAAATATGCAATGAACGCGCCCATTAATCTTGTTTTTCCTACACCTGTAGCAATAGCAAAAGTAAGCGACGGGAAATCCCTTTCAAATTCCTTAAAAATAGGGTATTTATTATGTATTTGCTTTTCTAAGGTCTTTAGGTCAAGAGATAAATCGTTAGTCAGCAAAATATCGTTTAATATTTGCAAACTTTCGTATTGAGGAAGGCGCAATGACATCAAGTTGTTTATCATTTTTATAGGCATTTTGTTTTTATTCTTCATTATTATCCTCTTTAATTCTATAATAATCAAACTTATATGAATCGGGTTTAAGGTACATTTGATAAACTGGAATCCGTTTTTTATTTGCCATCTGAATAATCCTTTCTCTTTTATCTGCTTCCATATTTGTACCCAAAAACACTCTCTTAACAGTATTTGGAATCTTCATTACGGGCGGTTCATTTTCCGATACCAGCCCCATCAATCGCCACTCTTGTTTGTATTCCCAATCTTTACTTTTATATAAAAGACATTTCATCAACTCCGCCATTTCTCTTGAAGTAGGGGAATTTGCCTTATCACCTTTTTTATTCGCATATTTGATGACGTTTAGCAAATTTTTAGGTATTATTGGTCTCTTTTTTGAATATATAACCGGAAATAAACAAACTTGGACTGCGGGCAAATCGCCTTTATTTAAGTAATATTGATTCGTAAAATCGTATTCTAAGCAAAAACCATAATGCTTATTAGCATAGTGTGACCACATTAATGGCGAATCAAATACCTTACTAAAACAACTAATTCGATAAAATCTATTAACAATCTCTTTCGCTGCTAATATATATTTTTGGCTCACTTCGTCAATTTGCTTTTTTGCCAAATCAAAATCAATCATATTTTCTGGTTGTAAAAATTCAAACATTGTTTGAAATGCGCCAAATATGTTGTCAGAAAATAAATTTGCTTCAGTTTTTTCCTGATCAGTCGGAGTGAAATTACTTTTAACTGACAAAAAATCTTTTTGCATTTTAATATAATCTTCATCAGGCATATCCAATGTTTTTCTACTCAACATGTATTTTTTAAAAGAAGGAATATCCCATAAAGCAATCATAAATTTTGTTTTATCTTCATTAGTGGTGCTATCATCAATCATAGACGGAATAAATTGTTGAAATGTTTTACTGTTTATTACTTCTTTAAAAATCTCTACAGGCACTCCTTCTTGCACAGCTTGCGCTTGCATCATTTCAATAAACTCATCATTTTTCATTACTTCTTGTAGAATGGTTATTATTTCACCGTTTTTTAATTGTTCTACTTGCTGCTCATAAGCCTCTGCAGCTTCTTCCGAAAGAAACATGTCGATAACGGTTTCGAGTTCTTTTGTATATTTTTTCTGCTTTTTTAAGGCTTGAATTAAATTTTCTCTTAAAAAAGCGGGTTGAGATAATCCTACAAAACAATCAAAAGGATCATTAAATTTATTTGGAATTTGTAAAAAGACTTGATCATTTTCAAAATTCTCAATATCCCAATCACGATATATTTTATCAGGATTTTTTGCATTTTCCAACACCGAACAGTATTTATATAAAGGGAAATTTAAATGAGTGAGCTTCTCTTTGATTAATTCTGTAAAATGCTCTTTTATGCCATCTTGCACTTTTACCCAATATGGTACAATCCACTCATTTTCATCCGTGGCATTATCATTCTGATAGGTTTTGTCTACAGATTTATTGAGTGTCTGAGAAATTTTCCCGCAACAAAGCTTATATTTTTTACCACTCCCACAGGGGCACGGCGCATTTCTGCCAACCATTGTTTCCTCCACATTCATTAATTTTAAAAAACAA